>JAURVB010000697.1:0-252323 GCA_033002965.1 Piper betle
TATTATTATTATTTTCCGGGTCTTTACAGTTTCTTTATTTCCCTTGTCAGGATGCGAATCGGCTTTCTCTCGTAGGTTAAATTTGATTGTAGCTCTAAGTCTTTAAAACTTGTGATTATATGATCTTCATCTCGTACATATTTCTTTAGCATAGACACATGGAAAACATTGTGTACTCCAACTAGGCTTGGTAGATATGCTAATCTGTATGCACAATGTCCAACTCGATCTAGGATTGGGAACGGTCCTATGAATCTTGGCTTCAACTTCCCTGATGTCCTAAATCTAATCACCCCCTTCTAGGAGATGTCTTTTGGTACACAAACTCCCAAACTTGGAACTCTAGGTCCCTCCTTCGAGTATCAGCGTACCTCTTCTGTTGATCCTGAGCTGCCTTAAGCCTTTGCTGAATGAGTTTTACCTTTTCAGTTCCTTCCGTCACCATCTCTGGCCCAACTATAACTACTTTGGTAGACTCAATCCAGCACGATGGAGACTTGCAGGGCCTACTAAATAAGGCTTCAAATGGTGCCATCCCTATACTAGCTTGGTAAGAGTTATTGTAGTTGAATTCAGCCAAGGCTAAGTGTTTCTCCAAGTCACCTCCCCAGTCAAGATTGCAAGCTTGCAACAAACCTTCCAAAGTTTGAATAGTCCTCTCACTCTGACCATCGGTTTGGGGATGATATGGTGTACTCAGCTTGATTTGGGTCCCCATGGCTTTTTGGAAAGCTTCCCAGAAATGTGAGGTGAATAGGGATCTTAGTGAGAGACTATCTTCTTTGGATTCCCATTCAACTTGACAATATTGTTGACATACAATCCCACCAGGTATTTCGTAGTCCTCATTGATTTCGTGGGGATGAAGTGAGCTACCTTAGTTAGTCTATCCACAACCACCCATATGGAGTCATGCTTCTACTGAGTCCTTGTCAGCTTTGCAATAAAATCGCATGTGACACACTCCCATTTACAAGTTGGTATTTCTAAAGGTTGCAATTGTCCTCCAAGTAGTTGATGTTGGGCTTTGATCTGTTGGCAAGTCTGACACTTGGAGACAAAATCCACAACATTCCAGAACACGAATTTTAATACTGCAAATAAGTCTAGAATTTATAAATCATAAAAATTAATCATGTTCTTATAGCATGTGATAAGACGTAAACATAAACTAACTCAAAATCCCACAGTCTCGGACCGATTCCCACAGCCACAATTATAACACAAGAGGGTAAAAAGGAAGTCCAATTTATCACCGATTCACCATACCTAGGGTGGTAAAAGAACCACCAACCATACTTTTATGAGTCGACCCATAACCCATTTTCTATATGGCCCATAGCCCATAACCCATAATCCCACATGGCCCACGGCATGTAGTTGCCGATATTTTCCATTGACTAACCCTCTCAGTTTCACAAGTGCATAATGAGCAGTCTTGCACCTTAGCGCCTTGTCACCCCTTTCGGCATGGGGGCAAGTGTTCAATCTTTTAGGGGGGTGCTGCCTTGTGCCGAATTGAGTCAACCCCGGTTGCGTTTCTGCGCTTGGTGGTCAGATACTCAACTCGACCAAGACTCCCACATAGTAATTTTAAGGGTGTGGCCTCGTGTCAGACTGAGTCAATTCCTTGACCCCAATTGCGTTCCAGCGCATGGTGGTCGAATCTGGGCTTAGGCCGACCAGAGCTGCCAATAAGGGAAAATACAACATTTCAAATAATTATACGGACCTGGGTAGTTCGTAAGTGAACCTGCAACTGTGACCAACGATCCTAATCTGAACGAGAAAAATAAAATTATACATAAATATAATTTTATTCGAGTAGAAATGTATGCAACTAAATGACTAATAGATATCAAGATTAAAATTTAACAATATTAAATATTAAATTATTCATGTGACCTAATCACTTACGTCCTACTTTACCTTTTAAATTAATTATCTAAATCATAATTAACACTTAACAAATGATTTAAGCAAATATTTAATTACTATTATTAGTATATTTTCTTTCGGTTATAATTTTTAATCGCTATCATTATTCTTAGCTATATTATTAATTAAGTTGTTCGATTAAATTATTTAAAATAATTTGTATTATCTTAATTCAAAGATATTACTAATTATTTTAAATTATTCAACTAAATAAAGGTTCGAGCTTTATTTATTTTCATCAGGTTATTTTGGTTCAACGCTTGTGATTTTTACCCGATTATAATTTATTTACCCATTTTCTACCTTCTAACTCGTTATAAAAATAATCACTTTATATACCTAATTTTAAATTTAATCTGGTAAAGGTAATATTCTTTATTTTATTAATTACCTATAACCATCTGATTTAATTTAATCGCTTGTAATTCACCGATTAATTATCGACTGTTTATCATTACCGTATTTTGATTACTTATGGCAATTTCGTATAATAATTAATTAGTTTAGCAACTTTAACCCATAACCCATTAGAATAATTATTTTTAATGATTTATTACGAGTTAATATTATTTTTAACTTGAGCCGGTGTCGAGTCAGGTGTTATTTACGAGTTGGTATTATTATTAACTCGAGTCAGTGTCGAGGTAACCCTTATTTACAAGTTTGCCATCTTCTTCTTCTTCTTCTTCCCTACACACTCCTCTATTCCCGACTCCAGCCGCCCTCCAGCCGCCGCCGGCGATTGCCTCAGGCCGCCGCCGTCCGATTGCCTCAGGCCGCCGTCAATCGTCGCCGCCTAGCCCCGCCGTGCCGTCGCCAGTGTCACCCCGGTCGACCACGGCCACGCGATGCCGGCATCGCCACCCTAGCAATGCATTCGCGTCGTCGATTTCACCACCGGCGAGCGTTGCCGCCCAATTGGGTGGTCGCGTCGACACCCTTGACCCTCTATCGGCCTTCCCCAGTCAGATTGGAACCCATTGCCACCCAGGACGACTGGATTTCTTCCCCATCGCCATCACCTATGTTTTTGCCGCCATCGCCTTTGTTTTTGCCATTTACTAACCCAGGCCGGCATCCACACATGTGAGATCGGCCATACACTGATCGACAAAGAGAGTAGGATCATCTTCCTATGTCAGAACGACCGTCGCCACTGATTCCCAGCGAAGCTTGCCCGTGATTTACTATCTTGCCAAGCTTGAGAACCCGTCGTCCATGGCTGAATTTCAGTTTAGTTCAGTTATTTATTGTTGATTTGACTTAATTTCTCATGTTTATCAAGCTTATTATCAATTAAAAGAAATATGCATGCAAGAAAATTAAAAATAGGGAGATAGGAAAATACCCAAGCAAGGAAGAAGTCGGCTCCGGAAGAGGAGAAACAAATGAGAGAATAAGGTGAAGATGGCACCCCTCATCGTGAAGATGAAGGTGAGGATAATGATATTACTAATGATACAAGTTCCTGATGTTGTTGATGAACAGGTACATGATGGTGATCAGGTTGTTGATCAAGGGGAGGCTGATGCTACTAGAACAAAATCTGGTAGAATTGTTAAGCCATCCATGAAGTATCCAAAGTCTACTTATGTGACTCTCACAGAAAGTGGTGAGCCCGAAGACTTCAGTGAAGTTCTTAGTCACAAAGAGAAAGACAAATGGGTAAGTGTCATGCGAGAGGAACTAAAGTCATTGCATGAGAACAAGACTTATGAGCTTGTGAATCTTCCTAGGGGGGAAAGGTCTTGAAGAACAAGTGGGTTTATCGGCTTAAGCATGAAGAAGGTAACTCACAACCAAGGTACAAGGCAAGACTTGTGGTGAAAGGTTTCGGGCAGAAGAAAGGTATTGACTTTGACAAAATTTTCTCACCTGTTGTAAAAATGTCTTCAATCCATTGTGTGCTAGGTTTAGCTGCAAGTATGGATTTGGAGGTTGAACAGTTAGATGTGAAGACTACATTTCTCCATGGTGATCTTGATGAAACAATATATATGAAATAACCTGAGGGTTTTGTGGATAAGGAAAGGAAATAGATGGTGTGTAGATTGAAGAAGAGCTTGTATGGCCTCAAGCAAGCTCCTAGACAAGTGGTACAAGAAGTTTGATTCTTTTATGGATAGTCAAGGCTGCAACAAAACTTGTTTCAGACCATTGTGTATTTGTCACACACACAGCTACAACCAAATATATTTCATGTACCTTAATTATTCTTCCTCATATTCTAGAACTTGAGGCATACACATTGTGTAGATAATTGTTAGCATTTGCCCCAAAGTTGATATCCTACACGGTGATAATAATGTTAATAAAAATGAATACATAGATCACATGTAGCTTAACCAGTATATCTCTATAGGCCTTAGGGCACCCACCCACAATACATACATCATATGTCTTATAGTTTCTAGATACATAATTCTTATAATCCCGAAATACATAAGTCATATAACCCAAATACATAAATCCGATACAACACTCGGCACAAAACAAACTCATAGTATCATCCCCCGCCATGAGCCTCTTGATTCATACACCTCCGTTGGTCATTGACATGTATATAAGAAAACCATCTTTGATTACCGATATAAAAATAACTGCCCATAAAACAATACTGACAGATAACTATCTTAATACACACAAGAAATCATGAAACTTTTAGAATACACCACAAGGCACGAAGCTTAGGCTGACATGACTGAATATCATAAAACATGGTAGATTAAATCAGCAGCTTCATACTTACATACATACATACTTTTACTTGCACCCTTACATCCTCTATATATTGCATATCACGGTATTCAGGTGGCTCGAAACAATAATAGTGCCACAATTTTTGGAAATGTGCTGCATTTATAGTACCTTACTTATATTGCACTACTTTACGGTGTAAATGACTAATAGTGCAATTCATCTAAACTTATAATGCTTGCTCTCATCATATTCATGAAAACCGTAAAATTCATTTACTTATATAGTAGGCTTAGGAATGAGCTTATATCAAAAGCTTTTTGGATCTTCAAATTCAAAAACCATCAAGCAATCTCATCCTTGAAGTTTTATTAAATTGTAGAATTATTCGACTAAATAGCCTGGCATTGAAGGGATTCGATTAATCGCCACCGACACTATCCTACATCTAAAACTCAGTGAAATCTCACTTATTGAGCCAAGTGGAGATGAAATAGAAGAGTCCTATGGACTTGTATGAGTTGTGTTCATCATCGTAACTCGGCGAGCTCACTCTATATATCCTAGCAAGAAGATGAAATCCGAATCATGATTAGTTTGCATTGGCACGCAAAGTGAGGTACACCTCCACACATGCACGACTTAGAAAACATACTTAACTTAATTATCTTGCTTAGTGAAATATTAAACCTCATTAAGTAATCTTAATAGGGGTTTGGTGTTGCAAGTACCCTTAGTGAAAAGTTGCATACTTAGGGTTTTGTCTAATGGTCTTAACTGGATGATTTTTCAGACAACCAAACAATGTCCAAATGGGCTGAAAGTTGGACCAATGAGTCCTAACATTCTAAGGGCTTGGTATAAAAATTATCAAATGCTGGCTCATAGGTCAACATGGTAAACAAGGCTCACTAAGGTAAGGCTAAGGTGCAGGGAACAGTGTTCCTGGGCCGCACACCATTATTCTTAAATCTTGTTCATGGGCTTGGAGACTGCAAATAGGCCTGGGTAAAATGGTAGGGAAAGGCAACACTGTGAGATTTAGCCCAGTAAAAGTTCAAGTCCAAAACACATGTAATTGGGCCTGAGTGCGCTCAGGAAATGCAGGCATTGCCCAAGGTATTTTTAGAGAAAATGTAAGTGATTTGAGAAATTTCTACCAAATTATCTAACCAACCAATGGCTGTGAAAATTTACCAAGACCCTAATGGGACAACAAATTTTGTAACTTGAGCTAGAAAATTGGGGTTCACACCCTTCATTCCTGTGCTCTCTTAAAGTCTAACTATCTAACCACTTAAATGAATTTTAATTAACCTAAAATTTTACATGTTGATAGTAAACAACTAGTGAGTCCTCATAAAAGTTTTACATATTTATAAAAATCTTTTGGGGGCTCAACTAGAGCACAAACTCAGAACATTGTCAAGCATAACAGAAACACAACATATATATACAATGGTTAGGGTTTTTTTCATGCCTTTACTAAGGTTATTTTCACTTGATATATTAGTAAGGCATAGCCAAAACCTAATACAACAATGATGCAAAAGGGGTCATGCAGAAGATACCTACACAAGGGGACAAAATTGGGGCAAGTGGCAAATAGACTACTGTAAGTAGTAAAGTTGTCACCTTTCTCCTATTTTGACTCCCATACATGCCGATACAGGCTGAAAGAAGATAAATATGCTTCATCAAAATTGTAGACCTACCTCTTATAAACAAGGTTTAAGTGGTATCATACAAAAATACAATGTAGAACAAAAGTTATAGTAGATCTACTAAAACTTTACAAATAAGCAATGATGTTATAATAAAAAATACATAACTATTTAATGAAACATGAAAAAATCATGAAACTACCACCTCAATGCTCCTAACACACTCAAATATGTGATAAACATATTATAAAAATTAAATGTAAGCACTACATGGAGCAACAACAGGCAAAATCTATCGCAATACACCAAGGGGAGGGAAAACCTACCTCTAAAGCAAAGGGGAGGCCTCTCGGGGCTTCCTACCCCAAGACCTTCAACTCTAGGATCGAAGGAAGGCTTGGAGTGGCTTAGGAGACTAAGGACAGACCAAGGAAGGAAGAGAAAGAGGCTGGGAGGAAAGAAAGAGTCAAACCAAGCAAGGGAAAGGAAGAAATAAGGAGAAAAGAGGGGATTTTATAGCAAAGGGAAAAACTACTTGTGTAAGGGTGCTGACCTTTGAACTGGACCACGAAAGCACGGGCTCTTAACATCGCATGCAAGACAAAATAGGGCATGGGCTGGGCACATGGGTGCTGCCCCAACGGCATTGTGCCAACCCGAAACCCTAATTGAAAATTTGGCCAGTGCAAGGGCCCTAATAGGGCGACTTTGCATTGGGACCAGATCCCATACATTTAGGGGTTCACACCCAAAGGTGGCCAGGGCGGTTGCAAGAGGCAATTTTTCTATGGTTACAAGATGCAATTTATGGTTCATACCCATAACCATAACCCTTTTTTGAAATGGTTGCAAACTTACGGTTGAAAGAGGCAATTTTTCTATATATATATATATATATATATATATAACCAAGTTATACCATATCACAGTGGCCCAAGGTAATTTCATTCATTCTTTTTCAAAGCAAAAAGGCAATTTCATTCATGTTTGTTCTGATTTTGGAATATGCACAGATACTATGACCATGGGTTTTACGTTAAAATTTACCACCTTAAAGGCATTTTCCACAATTCATGGATCATACCCGTCATACGAGCCCAAATATGCCTTTAATAGGATACTTGTTGTGGTGTCGATATTGCACCTCGTCGGCACTAAATTTTTCCTATATAGTATTTATTAGATTATTGCATGCACTTTAGTTATTTCTTCATTTGCATGTTTGCATTTATATGGCCATTTAGGGGAGGCCTTCCATTCTAACGACAACAATGGGGTTAAATGTTTCAGCTATTACGTCAGAACGACCTTATTGTAATGTATGATGTAATTTGAACTGACTTTGGTATGGGCGAGGAGATTAGTTGTAATATTTGCTACCATTCCTATACCAATTTTTTTATTAGTTCTAATCCTCAAAATTAGTGGAGTTTGATTAGGATTCTAACCCAATTACTGCTGGAATTCGTTCGTTGTTTAGCTCTATTTTGTTCAAGTTAAAGTTTGACTCAAATCAAGCAAACACGAACACACTTTTATTTTGTTCGACTCACTTAGAAGCAAGATAATCTACATTAGATAGAAAAATTTATATATTTTTCATATAGTCATTTACACTAAATATTAAAATAATAAATATAGATACATTGTAATGATGGTTTTACATGATAATATCATAATTTTGTTCTTAAATATACAATTTGTCATATAATTGAATCAAAATTAAACTATTTAAACTTTCATATTAATTTTATCTCAAATTATATATAAATAATGCTTGAGCTTTTTCGTATTTGACTCAAACCTGACTTGGCTCAAAATATGGGAATAAAATCTCCAAGCCATTGATTTGGTTCCAACATAACTCATAACCGAGACTATGAGTTAGATTGGAGACAGATTTGGCATCCATTTATGTCTCAACCCTAGCCAGGGAATTGCTGCAACACTTGCTATAATAAACTCATTGTAGTATTTATTTGATTGGTTTAAATCTCTTTAATTATATGTGTTTAAAATTTTAACTATAATAATTAAGTTAATCTCCTTTAATTAAAAAGATTTAAACCAATAATGTAAGAGCAATAGTAAGTTTATTTTAGCACTTGCTACAACAAATCCCTGGCCCTTAACCCTTGTCATGTCTATTTTCACCCTAATATGCGTTGTCATTATGAAATCCTAGCTAACATGAGTGTTGTAGACCCTTGAAACAATCCAAATGTGAGGAAACCTAGAAATCTGGCCTACTTAGGTATGGTCTTTGTAGTATGACACTAGGAACCCGTGCTTCGCACGTGAGGTAATTTCACTTTCACCAATGGCTTGGAGCCACGACTAGCGATAAGTGATGTAGGCTTAAATAGTGCTATAAGATGTGCAGTTACGGTGTGATCAAAGACGTTCACGATTGCAATTTACCATTTTTTCGACCATTTACCACTACCATACTTTATATCGCTTTTCTAATGGTATGTTGCTGGTGACTTCTAACAATTGGTAAATTTAATTTGAACCATAACTGTTTGGGAGCATAAAGCCCATGCTAAAATTATAAATTAGGTATCACTTGCACCATCTATTTACGTTAAACCAATCTTTAAAAACATATAGTAATACAAAATTTTAATTAAACATATAAATAATAATATTTTTATTTATTTAGATCAATAACACTAATTTTTTATTATTAAAAATAAATAACTACTTTCAATGTGAAAAATCAAGAATGTAGTAACATTAGAGGTTTTTGTCATTATCGTTTCAAAATAAAAGCAAGGCAGTTAAATTTATCCCTTTTTTACCATTTTTTAAATGGTAAAAAAAATACTTACTATGTTTTAAATGGTAAAAAAATACTTAGCCATCTTATTTCAATTTAGAGTGAGTTTTATCGACGTTTGGGAGCGGGAGCAATGCCATTAGGGACGCCAAGCGTCCCCACTGGCCATCCACATCCATCCTAGGAGGAGCCAAAATTTTCTATTCAATTTAATTCATAACGGACATATCAACGAAGTACTCAAGCTGAGTTAGAAGTTTTGAAAAATGAACCAAGTCATTGTCTATTTTCCCTTTTGATCATGACCCTTGATCCCCTTTCCTCCTGAACATCTTATACCTTCCTCCTACCATGATAAAAAGCCCCATCTTGTTTCATAGAGGAGCATATGATTTCAACACTAAATCAAGCACCAGCCCTTCCCCTTGTTGGAATCAACTACTTGAGGTATTATAACCTTTCCCTTCCTCTTCTTTTTCTTTATCACTTTTGGTAATTCACTTTTAAGTTATTTCTATTGCTATGATTGTTGATTAGACTTAGCGTTGTTTGTGATTATTATTGATTAGATTTTATCTATTTTACATTAGTTCTTTCCAATTTGTCTTTGTATTGTATTATCCATACTAGGTGTTTGCGATTATGCTTCTTAGATAAGTCTCGTGATTGTAGCTAAAATATTTATCGATTGTGCTCTATTCTCCAAGATGTATTGATGAGTTTCACATAATCAGGGGCCTAGGTTTATAAGTTTTAAAATCTTTCTTGCCTGCATGGAGAGGGATCATTAGGTTTCCAAGCTATAAGATCTTGTTGTATAGTTTAATGTTTGTGATTTCATGGTCTAGTACAATTAGTTTGGTGTTGATGTTGTTTCATGATACACTCTTATGCATTGTGGCTATGGTGTTATTATCATGTTTACGATATTGTATTACGTTTAGTCTTACATTTCTGTTGTTGATTAACACTAATAAAAAAACTTTTCTTGGTGCCTTTTAGAAAAATCGTGGAGAAAATTTTCACTTTTTGCCACACTTTCTTCACAATTATTAGAAGCATGGAGAAAGAATCTAATATTATTTCTATATTTATAGATAAGCATGTATTAATTTTCTAACTTTTCTCCACGTCTAAAATCATGGAGAAACTTTTCGCTACCTTACTTTTCATCATTCCACTTTTCTCCACTGATTTATAAATATTTTAAGTTTATTGAACTGTGGAGAAATTATAAATTTTCCCAATCGTGGGGATGCTAGAAGCTTGGACTTCAAGTATGTTAGGACTCACCTTGATCGGGATGCTACATTCTATCTGTGCTTTGTTTTATCAAAGGAGATCACACATGCTTAACTCTGAAGTGTATGATTTAGTTAGGATTTTGAACCCCTAAGGATGAGATGCCTCATGTTAGTTTGAAAACACTAAAATTGAAGGCACAATGATCTTCTACGTAGGGGTGGACATCGGTGAGATTGTCAGGTGGACATCTTCTGTACTGTATGATTTAGTTAGGATTTTGAACCCCTAAGGATGAGATGCCTTAGGTTATTTTGAAAACTCTAAAATTGAAGGCACAATAATCTTCTATGTAGGGGTGGACATCGGTCAGATGGGCGTTAGACAAGTTCTTGTCCTCGTCTGTCTGAAATTTGGTCGGACAAAACTTGTCTGACTAAGTCATTGTCCGAGTTGTCCGTCGGGCCCAAGCAATGTCTATGGATAGTCCGAAATCAAAAGCTCTAACTAGAGAAAGAATTGGCTGCCCCTCATCTCCCTCCAATCCCCCATGTCGCCGCCCAGCCACATCGTCGCCGAGCCCAAGTAGTCGTTGGCCACCACCTCACCATGACCTAGTTCATAAATCATAGGTTCTTCAAGCCTTATGAGTACTGAAATCTATACTTTTTTCATCTCCTAGTTCTCAGGTTCCACAAGCCCAACATGTTAGATTATACATTATTTTGTAATCCATTGTTTTTCCCATGGAATCAATTGAAACAACAATGGTAGCACCAACCGAGACGACAACGACGACCAAGTCTCCCCTCCAAAACACGAAATAATGGAAGGAGTGGGAGATGTGGACGCCCCCCAACGCTTCAACAAGGGCAAGGCAAATAGGGGTATAATTTTTTTTATTTCATTTTATGATTTTCACTCTTAAAGGAAGCATACCACTTTTTTTTTGGTAAATAGCTACATGATGGATTTTTGGGTAACGATAGATTTAATTTCTAAATTTAAATTGATTAGTTGTATCATGTATGAGAGCTAATTGGTTTCTATTTATTTTCTTGCTAAATTTTGTGATTTTACTTCATTAGGTAATTACATGTTTTTTTTATTTTTGTTTGTATTTTATTGATTATAACTTGATTGATAAATAATATTATTATTGTTTAATTTTTTTAGGATTATTGTCAAGGCTTGATTTTTGTCAAGGAAATATTGTGCATTATTTTGTTTTATTTGTGAAGAACACGGATTTTGGTGAAGGCTTGATTGAGCATTATTTTGTGAAGACTTGATTTGTAATTGTTATTTTTTTATAATTTTTGGAGTTTACAAATTGATATGTTTTATTTTTTTAAAGATGGTTCATGCAAGTTCATTACCAAATGTAAATGAACAAAGTGGTGGTGGAAAGATAATAAAAATTCTATTGCTAAAGAAGGAGAATTTATGGATGCCACATTATCAAAAAAGAGGAAAATAGCATCCAGTATATGGCCTATATTAATGGAAAATATAAAGAGAATGGAACATGACTATTCATCGTTATTGTGAAAAGAAATTGGATGGAGCCGGAAGTTATGTAACTATTCATTTATAGAGGCATATTGAAGGAAAGTACCCTAATTTCAAAATGAAGAGGGCAAAAAAATAAGTGATGATATTGAACAACAAATTTTAAAGATGAGAGTTAGAAAAGATAGAGATAATGAAATAGAAGTATGAAAATTTGATCAATGAAGGATTAAATTAAAGTTGGCTGAGGCAATAATCTTGTATGAGTATCTGTTTTCAATTGTGGAATATGAAGGCTATAAAAGGTGGGTTAGTAATTTGCAACCACAATTTATGATGGTTTCTAGGAGTATAATTACAAGAGATTGTCTTGTATTTATGAAGAGAAGGAAAAAAGTGTTTGACATATTGGAAAAAGTTAAGAGCCAAATTAGTTTTACTACTAATATTTGGACTTCTTCACAAAATATTGCTTATATTATTTTGATGGTTTATTTTATTGATGAAAATTGGAAATAGCAAAAAAAGGTGTTGAAGTTTGCCAAAATTGAAAGTCGACATACCAAAGAATGCATGGTCAAGTGTCTCATTCGTAAAATTGCGAGTGACAACTTGATACAAGGTTTTTACAGCTGCATCTGACAATACCAGTGCAAATGATGGAGCGGCCAAAAAAATGAAGTCTTTATTCTCAAGTAGAACTCCATATCTTTTGGGTGATTGTTTTCACATGAGATGTGCTCATATTTTGAACTTAATTATTCAAGATGGGTTGAATGAGATTGCTAAATCTATAGAGAGGTTTCGTAAATGTGTGAAATATATTAAAACTTCAACTATAAAGAGTGATTGTTTCTATAAATATGTAAGTCAATTAAATGCACTTAAACATTCTTTAGTGTTTGATGTGAAGACTAAGTGGAATTCAATGATTGGTGTGGCTTTAGATTTAAAAGATGTTTTTGAACGTTATAGTTGTTTTGATTTGAATTTCTTATGCCTTTACAGGATGAATGAGATGATTCAAGAGTGACACATGAACGTTTGGTCCATTTTATGAGTTAACTCAAATTTTTTTCCGACACTAAGTATCGTACATCAAATATTTTTTTCAACATGATTTCTGAGCTCAAGCTTCAATTGACGGAATGGTGTAATTACAAGTCATATTTAATGTCATTAATGAGAAATGCAATGTTGGAAAAGTTTGAAAAATATTGGAAAGAAGCAAATATGTTATTGGGCGATTGCTTTGACTTTGGACCCTAGATAAAAAATGACTTTTGTTGTATACTATTTTCACACGATTTAAAAAGAAGAGAGAAACGGCATGATCACAAAAGTAAAATAATCTTTGACAAACATGTATAATGTTTACTCTTAAGTGTTATGAAGCTTTATGGCTAGATGTGTATCAAACAAGTCCTTTATTGGAATTGAAAGTTCATCAAGTGTTCATCTTATTGGAAGCCTAAGTAGGAGATTACAAGGAGTATGCAAGCTGATTATAAAATGTTCATCAAAGGAGCCAACACAAACTAATTTGGAGAATTGTTTTGATAAACCAACTATTTCTTTTGTAGATGGAGTAGATGAACAATTTGATATATTATCACGGTAGAAGATTGAAAATAGTAAAATATCATATTTTAGAAAAAATTACTCCAGATGTTTTAGTCATTCTTATGTTAACCGCCGCCTCTAAATCGGCATTTAGTATTGGAGAACAAACAATTGGGTCAACTAGGAATAGTTTGAGCTCAAAACCAATTGAAGCTTTGATGTGTGCCAGAAATTTGTTGAGGAATGAATATGAAGGTAATTTATATTTTATATCCATACATTTTTATTTTGATATATTTTTTAACATATGTTCTTCTATAACTACTATATTTTTTACTTGTAAAGAAACAACCAAGTTCATCATCAAAGTTGTTTGGGACTATGAATATTGAAGAATAAGAAGATATTGATGATTGTGTTGATGAAAATAGTATTTCAACATTGTCATGTCTATAATGAGCATGTGAGAATGTCGTATTTAGTTTCTACTCTTCTAATCTATTGTAAAATATTTTTACAAGTAATTAGCTAGTTTGTATATTTTTTTCATGTAGGTGTGCTACATTAGATGAAGAATTAATTACTAGAATATTTTATGTTTGAAGTATATGTAATATTGGAATACATTTTGATGTCAAAGATGTTGAGTAGTCAAAGATTAATTTAAAGCTTCTATACATTGATTATCTTTTGTTTGACTTGGAAATGTACAAGAGCTCAATTTTGAAAATTTAGTAAACTATGGTACTTATTGAGAACATTCTAACTATATAGTAAGTGGTTTATGATTGTTTATGTAAATGTATTCTTCTATATTAGTTATTTTGGGTTTTTTAGATATTAAAAATTAATTTTATATATAAATTTAATTAATTTTAATATATATCATGATTTAAAATTTTTATATAAACATAATATTATCCTCAAAAATGAAGAAAGCATTATGTTATTAATATAAAATATCGGATGTTCGATCTTTCACTCTGTTAGACAAAAAAATATTCATATTTAGCTTATGTTTATTCAGTCATATTTGGTTGGACATATTTCGGACTTCGGTCAGACTCAGTAATTCAGACATCTGTGCCCACCCCTACTTCTACACTTCGTGTATAACAATATACACTTTGCACACATTTTAGTCCCCAACCTTTTATGCTAATAATTTCTCAATCTTCATGTGCATCTTAGGGATGACCTGTTAATTATTACATGCACATTTTTTTGGCTACGGTTGGTAACCGTTGCTTATTACCTGATGTTGCATTGGATACTTAGCAAACCCAAAGGGTGGTGTAGTAAGGTACTAGATATTGTCACATAGATCTAGTCTATTTATACACTAGTCTGGTGGATATCAATATTGCGAACCATGTGATGTTGTTTTAACTTATACACAAGTTTTTATTAGTTATACCGATCTTTGAATAACTGATTGTGTTTATATATACATAGACAAGGGCGACATGTAACTATAGTCTGCATCAAGGGAGGGTGCGATACATTTTACTGAGATGTGAGATTTGCTACACAATCCAGGTCCTTTTTGTCACTTGCCATGTAGCGTGTGTAACACCCCAAATCCGGTTCACACTCGTGAACCAAACCAGCATGTTACAGGCCCCGGTTAGGTCGGCTAACCCAAACCTAACTCGTGCGGATCCAATCTCGGCGTCTTAAGATGAAAATCCAACTTGCTATATGTATGTATGAATGCATAAAACCCTAACAGGATACTACATGGATGACATGCAACCAATTTTCACATCATTACAATTACGGTAAAAATCCTGAAATAAAACCGTCAGGGTCTCCCCTAAAAGTGCAATTATGGGCCCACCCTGTCAAAATAATATATATATATATATATATATATACACATGCATCCATGATTTCATTCACACAAAATCTAACATATTATGAATTCATTCTGAAGCTGGGGTTTCAACCCACCACGCTTCCGCTGCGCATCTCTGATCATGTTCACATTCTATCATGTCTCATGCATTTGAAAATGTCATTCACAATATAATAACATAACAATACAATATTAAACATTCAGAAATCTAACATGTGTGTGTGCACAAGACCTCATTGCTCCTCCGTCCAAGCTGGCTCCTCCAACTCGTGATTATTACCTACATATAGTATAAAAACACGTCAGTAACAAGTGTTACTGGTCCGGAAAATAAAATAACTATAACAAGCTGGCTATGAGAGCAAACTCTCATATGAAAGAAAACATCATATACTCCACGTGAACACTCTGAAGGGCACTACTGAGGAGCCACTGGGCTGCAGACCCGGTAGCATCCCGAACTTACTGATCTGCTGCTGGTACTGTGCCGCTCTCGACACTTCTTTTTCAGTACTTCTCGTGAAACTTTATCCTAAGCCCTCTCCGTACCTCCATATTTCTCCTGGCCTTGAGCACGAAGGCCGAGTACTCTCAGGCAGTCGCCTTTAGTACCCTTTGAACCACAAGTCCGGACATGCGCTGTACTTAACAGTACCCGTATACCTCCACGTTCTCCGGGTGTGAGGAACTCAAACGCGGAGTTGTCAGGATCCCTCGGGAATGGAACAGTCCACTGGCACTAATCCAGAGCCCGCTTTGACTGTCACGACATCCTCTGCATGGTACGTGCAGTCGATTTCTCCATCGCTCATCGGCGTCCAAAGCTCAATCGGGCTCGACTGGGTGAGCCCCGCAGAAGATCCAGTGAATTCCAGTGAATTCCAGAAATTCTGGTTTTCCGGCAGCGTGTTAGCGGTTTTCCGGCGGCTTCCGGTGGTTTTCCAGCTACAATCGCTGGCAGCATTTATTGGCCGGAAAGTGGTCGTGTTGGGTACCCTCGGAACCGGCTCGGCGAGCCCGACTCATCTATGACATCAGCGTGGCCAATGGAGGCGGCGGCTCGCCGGAAAATGACAAAACAGAGCCGGCGGCGATGGGTCGCTAGATCCGGCCGGCCACGGTGGCAATGGCCTCCGTTCCAGTCGGGGAAGGTCGCTGGAAGGCTGAGGGTGCTGAGGCGACCGACCGATCGCGGCGGCGCTGGTCGCTGGCGGTGGAATCGGCGACGGAAGCGCAACGCGGGCGCGGCATCGCGGCGTGGCTTCGTCGCGTCGCGGCGGTCCGATGGGGGTCGGACCTGGTCGGGGCGGCAGGGCGACGCCGTGGCCGGGCTGGGCGGCGTCGATCGGCGGCCAGGCGGTGTCGGCCGTGGCGGCGGTGGCACGCGAACAGGGGCGGCGCGGCGGTTAGGGTTTGGGCGTGGGGGAGAAAGGTCGGGGTGAAAACTTAGTTGGGTGGCAAACTCGTAAATAATACTTGACTCGTCTCCGGCTCGAGTCAAGTATCATAACTAACTCGAAGTAAATCCTTAAAAAATCCATAAAAATCGGGAAAAATCCCATAAAATCAAACAAACACTAAAACATCATAATGATATGCTCTAAGACTATCAACCCACCCAAACTGCCCGTAATGCGTCCTAACGCGATAAACGGCCTAACACTAATTCTACGATCCACTATATATATAATAATAAAAAAATAAACTGCATGCCTTCATATACTCTGATAACTCATTCTTTTCTGCTGTGTTCATGACGTCATCATCGTATACTTGGGTACGCATGACCCTCATAGCTCATACACGCGACTGGCGTCAGCTCAGTGCACGTGTTCTGAAACTGACTCGACTCAAAAATAATGGTCGAACCGACTGGTTCTGAATATAAAACCCTGACTCGAATCGTGGGTTTTACAGCGTGTATATTTAATTTTGGATTATATAATCCGAGTGGTACTCTACTATAAGGTCTTAATGTCTTCAATGATAATTTTGAAAATTAACTAATTAATAGGTGTTATCACCCATGTATACTTTAGTGGTGATTGGTTCTTATAACAAATAAAGGTTGTAAGAGCTTAAAGATGATTATTTTTCATATTATAATTTGTTTTAGGGTTTAATGATATTTGGGACTTTATTATATTTTTTTGAGACTTATGGTGTGCAAAATCCCCCAAAATAGTTATCTCACATCCGACATTTATCGAGGTAAGATTTAGTATAATAATAGCTATGTGTTTATCATTTTTAAATTGAGTTAATCATTTGTAAATAAATAGCTTCGGCTTATTAGTTCGTACTTATGTCAGGTTGTTACAAAAAGTATTAGAAGTAACCTAAGATCGTCTTAAATTATGGGGTGTAAGTCAAAGATTGGCTGACGAGCCACAATATTGCAATTTCGAGGATAGAATTTTTTAATAGTGGGCAGAATGTAAGATTCTCAAAACCATTAGTCTTGCATCTAATACATAATGAAGTACGATCTAATATACATATAGAGATGTACTTATGATCTTTAAGTTAGGTTAATTATTTTTTAAAAAATGACTTAGTCTTGGGCCGGGTTGTTATACAATTAATATTCTAAAGATATATGATTTTGATACTCTCCGTAGTTCTGTTAAATGTTGTGCTATGTTGCTCCCCTCATTTTATTATACAACATCAACGGATGCTAAATGAATACATGAACCTGTTAATTAAACAAAGATAGGACTAAAAATTAACCCTAGAAATGAAATATATAAAGGAAACTAGCAATATGCCTAAAAATATACAACAAACTAAGATAGCTTGAATATGAAATTAAAAACAAAAAACAAAAAAACGTCGATGACTCCTTATTGTAAATGACAATTGTCATGCCTTACTCCTAATTGTGCATTAAGATTATGTTTGTCACCAAATGGGCTAATCTATTTCATAGTTTAAAAATTCGGAACTTGAATTCAACTCGACATGTCTTAAAGTGGAGTTGACTCAGAGTCGATTTGAAGCTAATTCACATTCATTTATATTAAAATTTTAATTATATAAATACAAAGTTATATGAAATTAGTGTACATTATTCTTTTTAACACTTGAAATTAATAAATACATGAGTTATATTATTTTAAAATATTGATTTATCTAATAGAAAAAAAGATATTTTGATAACTTTTATGACATTACTTAGGGAATCAATTACATAGTCAATCATGGAGTTCAACTCAGTAAGTTATAAAATTGAGTTGACTTAAAAAGAATTTTTGAATTAAAAAATAAGTTTTAAAACTATAATCATTTCCCAATAGTGGGCAATCATGATCAAGGAATGGACCAACAAATAATTGGGTCAAATCGGATTAAACTGAATTTTAAACTTATAAATAAAATATTTTATTAGACATTAAAATATTTTTATTATCAATATTTAATTAAACACAATAAAAATATTATGACTTTCAACAAAATACCAGTTTTTCAGAAAATTAAAGACGAAAATATATACAAAATAAAATGGTACGAAAGCCTAAAATCATACCAGACTTGAAGAAGATACACGATATACCAAGTAGGGCTAGCAAGTACGATACAACATTTAAAACTATAATGCATGCATTTCATCACACAAGGGTACACTGCCCTTTTAAACTTTCTTTACCACATGAATATCACAATAGGGGCCCTCTTGGGTACCCCAAACCCTGTATAGATATAGATAAATATTACCTTCAAATGATCATAAATCTAAAGTTCTTCAAAAAAAAAAAAGGGAATTACAAGGGGGCGTGCTCCTCACTACAGAATTAGGTGCACGACAAGTGCAAGACATGGATCCATGCCTAATTACTGATCATGTGAATTGGCGCTGGCCGTGTCCATAAAAGCCATGCAACAAAGCCGGCCATAGGCTGTTTTATTGCAAAGGTGTCCTATTCCATATAGGTCATGCCTCGTTGTGAAGACTAAAAGGGCACCTATATATATAGATGTTACTTCATGGTTTGGTCTCCTAATTTATTGGCAAGTTGTGACCATTGAGCAAATAAATGTACATTTATAAACAATATGATTAAGAAGGTAGCGCATGCTTGTGTGTGGATGGTTATTGCCCAACAAAAAATTGTTTGTGCAATGCGAAATTGTAAATGGAAAATAACGTGAGTAGTGACCAAAGATTAGAATTGCCTGCCCAAACGTAGAGCAACAGGTCCGATATATTGACATGGTAAAATCATCCAAATTCAGTTGACAAGTATATTTGTTTGTTTATATTTTGATTTAGCAAATTTGTATCTTATGTCCGGAATCGTTTGTCTATATTCTGAATTTCACTTGGTAATTTAATGCGAAAAATTCGGATATAATTCCATCCATGCTTGTGTACTGTGGGTCTCAAGACTGGACGAAAGAGGATGACCAGCGTTAACAAGAATATCTGGTCTTTTCAAAAGTCGGAAAATTTTCAAAAAATGGTTATGGAAATGTCGATAAGGGGTACTTTTCCTGCCACTTGCATGGTGGAGATGGGCACCAAAATCTCCTCCATCGAAAATTCCAGTCTTTGGAAATATTTTATTTTTTATTATGGAAGTGCTTACATGTTGTCCAATGCAGAATCCAATCTCTATCCGTTTGTTTTTCCTTTCTTTTTTGTAATAACCTAGTCTCTCTTTTTTCTTTTTTTCTTTTTTAATTTTTTAGAACTCAATCTCTTTTCTTTGGTAAATGGACTGAATCCATGGAGGAATTAAGGGTGACAATGCTTGCATGGTCCTCAAAGAACCATGGCCAGCCTATTCATAAACCCATCTCTTGAAGGATGACATTTTCTTGGACAGTGTGCTAGAGACATGAGGGGGCATCTAACCCTTGCCATAGTGGCAAGCAACTACCTTCTGTCAAAGAAAAATGCAGCATCAATTTTGTATACACATATGCAGTTCACAAAGCCTAGCAAAGTCTTATGTCTTTTTTCTACACTTCAGTATTTTTTTATATAAAGAGTGTCGAGCAAAAGATAAATAACTCAGCTGATATTTATGCATTAGTAGTTCCAAGTTCAGATAAAAAAAGATTACCAAAATCTCAAATTCAAAAAAACATTGTTTCTTTTAATCTCATGCAAGTGGTCAGTTGCTTTATTATTTTACCAATTATTTCAAATATATTAAAATAAAATGGTTAAACAACTTTTGACCATTTAGAAAAATGATGAGAAAAGTGATAGTTTAAGTGTGATGTTTTTGTTTTAAAACGGCAGTGACATGAGCCTCTCTCGTAACCATTTTACCGATTACCATTTTGTCAAAGTTTGTAAAGGTAGTTGTTGGTATTTATAGCGGGTAAACTTATGCCTTTGTCTTTGACCAATCTGTAGATGCACACTTACAACCCTAATTACACGATACCTTTTAGAATACTTAAGAAGAAGAATTTGAGCAAAAGCTGTATATATTAAATTGATTTGAAATTTAAAATTTTAATTCCCTCTTCTACTAAGAAAATGTGACTAACAAATGCCCAGGTAGGTAGGACTAGTAAAACCAAATAACCAATTAGTAAGACCACAAGAGGGGGGTTAGATTAAACCTGTCGTATCTGTGTTACAGGTAAACATATTCGTTTATAACTCAAGCCAAGAGGAACCTAACGAGGATGGAAAGATTTTCCATGGCCGGTATTAGAGTTGGTAGGGGCAGTCTTGCTACTTCAAAATTCAGTTATTATAATCAACACTACATTTTCATTCAAATAATTTGACAATTTTGTTAAGTTGTTAGTTATTGATAAATAAACTAATGCAAAGGAAGCTACTAGTAACTTGTAAACAAATCAAGCAACATGCGGCCCAACTTAGAGGATTCCAACTGTATATCCCACTTGAATAGAAATTTAATCTCTTTTCTTACATGCCTCATATTTTATATTTGAAAAAAATTAGATCATGAGCAACACTTTATATATATATAGCTTATATGAGTTATACCTCTAATGTAAATTTTTGGTAAGTTTCACATAATGAAGTTTATATGTATAAAAAGTAGAGTGCATTAATAGGATGCTGATAAATTTTTATCTATTTTTGACATCAATATAACATCTTTTAAATTTTAAAAATAAACTAGTTTGAAGAAATTTTAAAATTAATTTTTATTACAGTTATTTTGATGATTAAGATAAAAGGGTAGTATTTCATTAATTTGAAAATCTATAAGTACTTTAATTATTTATTTTTACATTTATCTATGTAAGTTTTGATTATTGAAACTCTCTAAATTGTTCCAAATAGAAGTTGTAGCTGATATTAATATTGATATAAGCTATATGACCAGTAGCTTATGTACATAACACTCTTTATACTATTTCTAATTAAGGACCCGCATGTAATGTGTGGAGTATATTTATAACTTGTTAATGGTATATAATATTAATATAATAAATTAATTATTCAAATTAAAATTTTAAATTTTAATGATTATTTTATATAAATAGTGACTATTTATTGAATTTTAACAAAAAAATCCGTTTTATTATATTAAGAGGTAATCTAATAATAAATTTAACAATTTTATTTAAAAAAATAATAGTCTTGACTTTCATATGTGCCTCGTTATTATCCTCAAGAGTTTTAAATAAAAAATAGTGAGGACAATTTTTTTCACGAATAAAAATGATAAGGACTTATAAGTATGTTCCCTATTAATTATTACTTATTAATAAATTGAATGTTAATATGGATCAAGTACTAGTTTATAACAAAACCTCGTAGAGCTCTATTAAAAGGATATTCTTGGAGTCTTATCTGATCAAGGAGAAATGTTTGTCATGTTAATTTAAACGAACCAATTGTTTAATTAATTATTCAAATTTAATTCCTTATTTTTATTCAAGTTTTTATGTAATATATTGAAATTAGTGTTACATCACATACTTGATAGAGTAAAATTTAATATATTAATAAGGGGTGTTTATAAATCGATCTTCAGTTTAAATTAACTATTTTGAAAAAATAACTTGACCTATCATGTTGTATTTAACCCACGCTATTACATATGATATCATAACCAATTTAAAACCGTATTAGATAGTGTATTCACACATTAAGTTCGTGAGTTAAAAGATTTCGAGAATGGAATTTTTCAAAATAGATGGATTGTGAAATTATCAAATTAATCTTACATTCCAATACCTATCGAAATAAAATTTAATATATTAATAACGACTTATTTATAGATATTCAAATTAAGTTTAACTACTTTGAAAAAATGATTTAGCTCGTTATGTTATACTTGTGCTGAAGTCTTATATTTTAAATTAATTTTTTCTAATTGAATTGAGTTCTTATTGTAAATCTAAAAAATATAAAATATAAATTTTTAAAGCAAAATAAAAATATATACTTACAAGTATATCTCACACATCATGCGAGGTCTTCGCTAATCAACTTTTTATTAGTAAAAGGGCAGTGAAAATTGAGCTTTAATTAAATATATAATATTCATTCAATTAAAATACAATAAAAAATATAAAAAAAGTTATGTCATTGTAATCAATTTCTTTGTGTCTAAGTCAAAAATTAGAATCTACCTCTAATATAAGCCTCACATGCATCTCGACTAATTGATATACAATTATGATTAATTAACCACAATGATAATTAGAAGTGATAAGAGAGAAAAAAACATAAATATAAATAAATTCAGATTGTCTGAAACACCCAGCTCAGTTAAGATCATCTACATCTTCCAATTTCCAAAACACCAGACATCACCAATGACCAATCTCTCTGCCTTTTTTCCTCTCTGTCTTCCTCTTTCTCTCTCACTATATTTATATTCTTCCCCCTCACAATCTCCAATCTTAGATTCCCATTTCTCTGCTCCCTTTCCCTTCTCACAAAACAAATAGATTTCAGAAACCAAACAAAAATACAAATAATAAAAAAATCTTCTTGAACAATTCTTACACAACCGCAGAATTGGAGCCTCCAATTCGGGGTGGGGGAGGGGGACTTTTAGGACCTCTGTTCTTGAAATTCCTCCTCCCAGATCTGTTTTTCCCCCATTTCCACAGCTGGGTCCTTGCCATCGGTGAGTTCTTTTTCGGCTCTGGAGGTGTAGATTGCTCCGATTCATGCGTAGTGCAGTTTTTGTTAATGTAGATTGCTTGTTTTTTGTATTTTTTGTTAGAGGATTTGTTGGATTGCTCAGTTATTGATCTTTGTAGGATCTGATACACCTTGCTTTGTGTGGGTCTGATTGAATTTATGATAATTTCATTGTTCTTCTCAAACTATGTGTTTAGATCTATGATGCTCATTCTGTAGTGTTGATCATCATCTTGTTTGATGGGATATGCAATTTGTTTCATTAATTTGTTTGGCCTATGATGGATCCAATACAAAAATGTGCCTTTTTTCCCCCTTGATTTTCAGTGGTAAGCTCAGAGCTGGCAATGCCAATGTTGAATTCTGGATTGATTTCTTTTATGCTGAGTTTGTGATTGAGGTGAATTTTGGCTGTGCTGATTGCAGAGAATGGAATCTGATCTTGGCAAGCTCTTCATTGGTGGAATATCATGGGACACTAATGAAGATCGGCTCAAGGATTATTTCAGTACTTATGGAGAAGTGGTCGAGGCTGTGGTCATGAAAGATAGGATCACAGGTCGTGCACGTGGTTTCGGGTTTGTTGTGTTTGCAGACCCAGCTGTTGCTGAACAAGTTGTTATGGAGAAACATATTATTGATGGTCGAACAGTAAGTCATCTGAGAAAAAACAGAGAAACTCCATTACAAATATGTATGATCAATCAATAGCTATATTATCTGAACTAGTGTTTTTTAATCAGCAAAAACTCAATCTCTGTTGATATTTTTATTTACATTCTAATCAAAACATCATGTGCTTGTATGCACATTGACTATTTAATGTGTGATTAGGTGGAAGCAAAAAAGGCTGTCCCTAGAGAGGACCAACAAACCTTGAATAGGAGCAATAGTAGTGTCCATGGATCACCTGGTCCTGCTCGCACTAAAAAAATATTTGTAGGAGGTTTAGCATCTACAGTTACGGAAAGTGATTTTAAGAACCATTTTGATCAGTTTGGAACCATAACTGATGTTGTTGTGATGTATGATCACAATACCCAGAGGCCAAGAGGCTTTGGATTTATAACATATGATTCGGAAGATGCCGTGGACAAAGTTTTGCAGAAAACCTTCCACGAGCTCAATGGCAAAATGGTTGAGGTTAAGAGAGCAGTCCCAAAAGAGCTTTCACCTGGCCCTAGTCGGAGCCCAATCAGTGGCTACAACTATGGTCTTAATAGGGTTAATAGTTTTCTTAATGTCTATCCCCAAGGGTACAATCCTACTTCTATGGGAGGCTACAATGTGAGAATGGATGGCAGGTTTAGTCCCATATCCAGTAGTCGAAGTGGTTATCCTCCATTTAGTCCTTCTGGATATGGCATGGGCCTCAATTTTGAATCTGGTTTGAATGCAACTTATGGTGCTGGTGCAAATCTTGGAAATAATGTTGGGTATGGACGTGGATTGAACCCATATTATGGTGGAAATGCGAGTAGATATGGTAGTGTTATTGGGTATGGTGGTGGTAGTGGTGCAACCGGATCAGTTTTGAGCTCAGCAGGTCGAAATGTTTGGGGAAATGGTGGGATAAATTATGCTTCTAATTCTGCAACGTCAAATTCTTTTGTTGGCCCTGGGGGTGGAAATGTTGGAGCTTTTAATAGTAACTTGGCAAACTGGGGATCATCTTCACTATCAACTCAGGGTCGGTTAGGTAATTCTGGTTTTTCGACCAGTATTCTTGGCTATGGAAGTGGTGATACAGGGTTTGGTGGATTGGGTGGAGCGTATGGAAGGAACAGTGGTACTGGTGCAGCATTGTCATCTTATTCTTCGTCTACCGCAGGTCTGGATGGCACTTATGCTGATCTTTACAGTGGCGGTTCAGTATATGGAGACCGCACTTGGCGTTCTTCAGCTTCTGAATTGGATGGGCCTGGTTCGTTTGGTTATGGCCTTGGAGCTACTGTTTCTGATATTTCTGCAAAAAGTTCCACTGGTTTTATCAGTCCTTACAGTGTTGCAAATAATCAGTCTACTAGAGGTTTGAAACTTGTTTACTCTCTTATTTCTGACAGTGTTGCTTCTAAATTATTAAATTCCATTTCCTTGTGGAAATGATGCAGTTGTTGGTTAACAATAATACGATGCAAATATATTGACACATTAATAGAAACTATTTGTCAAATTGTATCATGATTTATAGAAGCACTTGCTTGACATAAATCTTCTTAAGCAGTAGTGTATCTCATCTATTCCAAGCAGGCGTGTGGTAAATTGAATTTTATGTTTACCACTTGGAAGTGGTTGATGTGTAGTCCACTTGTGCTAATAATTATCAAGGACAAGAACACTTGTATTCAATCACAATCTTGATGGACATGCAATGAACCTTTCTTGTGGATTTAACATACAAAAAAGTGCTTGATCCAAATAAATGATTTTGGTGTACTTGCATTTATGTCATGGAGCCACGTTATTGTTTACTTACTATATTTCTTATCTGAGGTGCAGAATCGTTAATCCTTGCTGTTGCCTCATTTAACAGGTCAATTTGATTTACGGTAGAAGCATCCTACATGTTCTAGTTTTCATCATCCTGACACCATGTATGTATTATTTCCTTGCTTGTAATTGTTCCTTTTTCACTCTGTAAGTGAATACATTGGTTTGTTCAGTTTCTTGTGCTTACATAATCAATTACTTGTGTTACACAGGAATTGCTACCTAGGAGGATGATTCTTTCATCAAGTTGGATCTAAGTAGGTTCAAAAATTTATGTGCAACAGGTGCCCATCATACAATGGTCATTAAATATTCCTGTTAAATTGATTACCTAGAGCTAACCGGAGGAGTTTGTTTCATACTTCGTGAGAATTCGACTTCAAGAGAGCATTGCTATTGAAGGAATTTTGTGTAAGGATTGAGGCATAATTTTTGAAGTTTTTATGGGGGAGTAGGTTTCATTTAATCGGAGTTGGTTGAGATGTATAATCGAATTTGCGGGATGTATGAAGAAGTGTTCCAAGCACCCAAAAAACAGACATATGATTCGAATTTTTCTGCTTTCTTTTGCTTCCCAGGGTCTTGTCAGGAATGTTTCTTCCCAACTGTTCATTTACTCCTGCTTTTTCAGATGTATAAGATATCTTGTTGATCATACTTTTGTGTGAAGACTGGGTTCCACTTTGGGTGACCTTCAAATAAATTTTCAAAATATTCTTCTCAAAATATATTTCTTACTTGGGTAAAGTTTTCAACACTTTATTCTCTAAATGTCATTTCTAGATCAAGGAATGATGTTTTCCCCCCTGTAATGACATTTGTTTTGTTATCTTTTGAGCATTCTCTTGGAATGTATGATCTTCTATTGAAACTTCTCAATTTTATAAAGGCAAAAGGAAATTTTTATTGTGAAACTGTTAGGATGTTGGTTGGTCTGTACTTAGTGATATATATTATTAGTGTTGGGCCCTTTGAGCCCCGAGAGAGGACTGTGACAAATAAAGAAAACTCGCACTAAGTCTTCTAAGCATCTCTTAATTCAAAAGTTAACTCAAAAATAAAGTTTTTCATTAGCGTAAATACAAGTCGCCAATAACATCAACGATTAATGTAGGATTAACCTAACAATTACTCAATCAATTAACATGGAGGTTGCTTGTTTTCGTGAGGATATTATTAGGATATTAGTAGGATTGTATTTAGAGAGTATATTAATTTAGGAAAGTTTTCCTGAGGCAGGGGCATGAAAACTTCCTTGTCCCAAAGTTTAATCTGTGCCATCATTGTGATCGCATAGCCTAGATCTATTGTTAAAAAAAATTTCAAAAACACCCGCCGCCCCTCCGCCGCATTGCCAGGGGAGCGGGGTGGAAGGACGTTCGCGGCGACGTTAGCGGCACAAGTATTTTTTTCTTGTCGCGGCCTGATCTGGCCACCACCGGCCAGATCCGGCCGAGATAGGCCAAAAAAGGGGCAGGGCGGGGCGGTGAGGGACAGGTGTCGAGGCAGGGGCGGGGCCACCAGCAGCCTAACCCTGCCGCGCTCCCCCTTCGCCACTGCTGCCACTACGGTGCTCTGCCGCTCGATGGTCTAGGCCATCCTTGTAATCGGATGTCCTAGAACAAATTTTAATTTTTTTAAAAAAACCAATAAATCTGGGCCATCCTTGTAATCAAATGACCCAAAAAAAGTTAGGGGCAGGAAACTTTTCTTGCCCCAGGGGCAGAAAATTGATACTCATTAATTTTATTAATCAGTTAATATATATGAAATCCTAGGTCGGGTCGAATTTTATTTATTAATTGATTTGATTAAAAAAATTAAATGGAAATTTTATTCGGGTTAATATCAAATATTAACAAAGGAATAAAATCTTTAATTATGAAAGAGAATAAATATAATTTGGAAAAAAAATCATAAGTTAGAGTTTTGGATAGACCATGTCAACTTTAAAAATTTAAATATCCCGGAATTCATGTCGAAAAATTTTGGAAGTTTGAGGGAATAAACTAGACATCTTTATAAATCCCCCCAAAAAATGAATCATGTGAAACAAAGTTGTAGAAAGTGATATATTACCGTTTTAAGTGGGCCTTTTGATTAGGTTATTAAATAACGACGTGGAGAGGTATGATTGACTTTTTATGAGTTCATAGACAATTTAAAGACAAAATTGTGGAAGATAGGATTGTGTTTTAGGAGTCTTGGGATTCTTATTTAAGGTGTTATTAGGTGATTGACACCCCTCTTAGATAAATAGCATAATTAGGATAAGCCGAACTCTATATATTTTGGAGAAAGAGGGCGACGTCCCTTTCTAAACCTTTTCTTTTAGGAGGTGACTTTTTTTATGAAGTTCTACATGTAATGGAATAGAATTAACATGTTAGGTTGATTCATATAGGAAGTTATATAAGATTCCTTCTTGAATGAAGCTTCAATAGTAAAAATTGTTAGAATGGTTAATCGTATGTAAAGTCATCATGGGAATTAATAAAACAAGGAGTTTAATTTGTTTCGAAGTTGTGAATTGATCTGTGTATGAGTTTGTGTCAAATTTGTGGAAAAATGGCACATTTAAGAGGGCGCGGACGTGCCCTTGCACGCCAGCAACCATACCTTTATATTGAATTGATTATAATTCGAGTTGTATACATTTGATTAGAGTGATTCTTTTTGCATTAGAAACTTCAAAGTTTCAGAGGCTTTGGCTACGTATTCTACAAGACATAAATTTCTGTATTCAAGGATGTTCAACCCTAATTCATTTTTTTTGCTATTGCTACCCTTTGTATGTTATGTTTATGATTGTTTAACCACTATATGAGGTTTGTATGATGATGTATACATGTAATGCCAATACACAAGTTAGGTGTGAGTAAGACGTGGACCTTTTGGAAGGTGAAATTGAATTTTTGTTTACGAAGGCTAATCAGGGTGATCAAGTCATCATAATTAGATAAAAAAATAAAGTTAATTAAGGGGTAATAGTGCTTATTGCTAGATGATACTCTTTTTGACTTGTAAATATATTTTATTACTATGAATGTGTATACATGGATTCCATTTCATTGCATTAGCATGTAGTTGATCGAATATGCATGTTAATATATGTTTAAGGTTTTAAGAAATTGCTAATAAGCTAGTTCAAGAGATAATTAGTGAGGCTTTGAGGTAAGTATAGCTTGCATGATATTATATTAACATATTGATAGTCCTTGATTAGTGGGGAGAGAAGCGAGTTGCTGGCATTGGCATGTTGGACATGTGTCAGGGCTTTGTTTTCCAAGCTAAAAGATATGGTTTAAGTTCCTGAGTACTTAGGACCGAAAGTACACACTCGGACCCAGAGTTTGGATAGGGTATAGGTGTACTAACGCCGAGTGGGGGACAAGACAACATTTATGCACATAAATGGTAAATCATTCTAGCAGATCGGTTGGTCTATTTGAACCTGGGTTAGATATAGACCTATTGTGGTTATTATTTTTTTCATTATTGTTATATGTTATTATTGGTTTTATCACTAACGTAGCATAGAATAAGTTTTAGGAGGAGACAACAATGGTGGGCTCTACAAAATAGCTATTAGTATCTTATTTTATTTGGACTTTGTTTTGTTTAGTTTGGTTCTATATTATTAGTAGTGGAACACAGTTTGGTTGTTGGGATATTGTTATGTTTTTTATTGTTTTACTTATTTATTAATTGCTTAATTTTGATATATTATTTAATACATTATACTAGTTGGAATAATTTATATTTGGCTACATTAAAATGACATATTAATTTACTTGTTTAATTCTTGTGGTTAACTTTCAAGTTTGATTAACTAATTATTATTTGTTGCATGCTCCGTTGCTATTTATGATTCTTTGTATTATTTTGTAGGGGTTCGGTTTATCGGATCAAAAGTGCCCCTCGCCTAAGTGTAAAATTGGGGGCTGTCATCTACATATAACTCTCAAATGGGATGGTCTATTAATTACATTTTCAAAGTGGCATGGTCTATTAATAACAAAAGTTAATTGGCCAACTAATAAAATAAATACTTGATTAAATACAACCCTAATAGTATCCTAACAGAAGTAACCTGGAGGAGGGCTATGATATGATACATTCAAACTCCAAGACCACAACATTACACCTTCTAAACAAACATAAACAACATTACCAAAGATTGAGGGCCTAACACTCCATAGAAGGTGATCATATATCATATTTATTTTGTTGAAATCCCCCATCGAACAATTCCCATGTAAGACTCATTCCAACTATAGATTCATTACTAGTAAAAAAAATAATAAAGATTAATCATTAGCTAAAAATAGGAGAAAGGAAAGATTCATGATTTCTAGCTTATACTGACTCCTACTTTATGTGCATTTTCCTGAATCATATCTGCATCAACATAAATCACTTATAGTGTTGTTAAAAAAGGGTCTTAACACTGTTCATTAACATTAATAAGGTGTTTGTTTTGTGTTATTTTAGGTATAGACTTTATTAAAATAAAAAAAATGTTAAGGGGCTCAAATCCGTTTGGATGACCTAGTAGCAAAATATAAAACATGGGTACCATTATGAAGGAACAGAAAAAGTGAGAAAATAGGTGCTCTTCTTTTACTTTTTTTCCAGAAAAATAGGAATGACTTCCCTTCTAATCTCCACATCTTTTTATTTTTATTTGCCCAAAGTTTCAAGGATCATGCCATTGTTGGATTTATTAAAACCCTTATTTATAAGTGATTATACATATATTGGTACAAGTGATGTGGCTATTGATTGTTAAAATATTGGCCTCATGTGGTATGTGGTGGTAGCAAGTGGTCAACAATGCACCATTAAGTTTGATGGGAGTTTAATAATGGTTGAGATTTTCTAATACGGGTGGTACCGGACACAAAATGTTTGTTAGTCCATCCATATCCACATCCACTAATAGCTAAATGGACATTTTTTTGAGCCATACAGACATGGATATGACATAACTTTTAGTCCGGTCAATAAATGGACACGGTGGTGGACTTATATGTGCCGTGTCTATTATAGCTCATATCCATCAATAATTTTACTAATATCTATCAAGATTTATAGTTCTTATCCATTGAAAAAAATGATTTATTGTGGAACAATTACATTTTACTTTGCTATTAATTTTTTAGTGATATTAAATTTTTGGATAATTAATTTTCATGATTACTTCCATATATTCTCTACAAATTTTTTTATTCCTCATTGTACAAATTGAAATAGTAATGACAATATATATGTTATTCTATCAAACAACTACTTACATATATATATATATATATATATATATATATATATATATATATATATATACATACACACACACGCACACACACACGGAAATGATAAAGTGTGAACCCTTATGTGAGTGTGAACTTTAAGAATTTTAATCATGACCATAAATTTTTCATCTACCGGTTTACATTGGATAGATATTGATAGAACTATCCATAAGTTCTTGTTGTGGTTCAAGTATGGTATGATGTATGTCTGCTTGGCCTTAGCCTCCTTCGGTGCTCGGTACACCCGTTTGGACTCTATGCACCCGACTTTTTCATGTTTGATTTGGTCGAGTCAGGTGTAGATAGATGTTAAGACAGTGTCATGTGCATAGTTTGGTTGCTTGCCGTGTGTTTAGAACTCCTTTCAGACTATTCTATCCCATGTGGGACCTACAACATAGTTCCCAAGGTCGTCCCGGTCACTTTAGGGTAAAACCCCTAAGTTTTTTGTTTTGGGCCAACCCATACCTCATTAGGTATGACATTCATACTTCTTTAGATGTGACACCTTACCTGTGACATCACTATGCTATGCTTTTTATGGTTGGAAGTTTCTCACTTTCTTTAAAACCCCCTCTCCTTCCCCTTTTTCACTTCTTTCCTCATCTCCTCCAATCCTCCTTGCTCTTGGCTTCCCCTCTTCATTTCCAGGCCTTTCCTGCCTCTCCAAGTCCCTCCTACCCAAGCCTAGCCACCTAGGGTCATAGGTATTGGGATGGGAAGCCCCATGAAACCTCGTCTTAGTCCCCCTTGAGGTAAAGTTATCCCCTTCCACCTCTCCCAATTATTTTGTGTTATTGTTTGCTTGTATGTATTCTTGTTTTCATTTATTTTGTATTTTTCTCATGTATGTCTTTGTGTCAAGCATTGCTAGGAGTTAAAACTATTTCATTTTATCATGTATAAAAATAGATATGCATTTTTGAGTGCTCGAATGTTGTGTATATGCACTATTTTTCCATAAAAATCATATCTTGTGTTATAGATACAATTTTTTCATGATTCTTATTTTGTTTCACTAATAACAGTCCTATATACATGTTTTATGTTGATCACTTCGCATGTTATGATGTGTCTATTCATGTATGGGTGTTAAACTTGGCAAAAGATGATAGGTTTTATGGTCCCTGTGACATGGCTGCCTCTTTCCCCAACTTTTACACCTTCATATAGGTTTCTAGTGATGTCCATATTTTTCATGATTGTCGATCTATGTGTTGGATTAGTCAAAGGGTATGAATAAAACCCTAATTGCTTGGTGTGTTCGTTATAATGTATGTCTTCTTTGTCATGCACTGAGATTGTGCTCCATGGTGAGCTAACTAAAAGTGGTTAATAAAATCTATAAAATTTACATAAAGACTCCCTAATTGTTTAATAAAACTATACAAAAATGTGTTGGATTAATTAAAAATCATTTAGCTGGTTAGATTAATCGGTTGTTTGAGCGAGCAAGAATGCAAGGTGAAACCCTAATTCATTAACTCCAGATATAAAATCACAATCTAGTCAAATGGTGATGAAATTGCATGAAATTTCTTCCGCACCTTAATTTGTCTCCCTATAACACTATATTAAAATTTGGGAGAATTTAGCTCAGTAAATCACGAGTTGGGAGCCCAACCAGCTCCAGAAATGACTTGGCCAATACCTCCCATTGCCGAGTCCACTCAGGCCCAAATACATGTATTTTGGACTTGAAATTTTATCGAATTCAATAAAAATGTGTTGGCTAAGCACAACCACTTATCTAGCTGCATTTAGAGTCTCCAAGCCTACAAATGACACTTAGCAAAATTAGTGTGCGGCCTTGGAACACTGTTTCTGGCACCTTATTAGACCAACATTAGTGGGCTTTGTTTATCATGTTGGCCCCATGTTCTAGCACTTGGTAAATTTTCCAACTAACCCTTAGAATGCCAGGGCCTAATGGTCTAAATTTCAGCCCATTGCAACATTGTTTGGCTTATCTGAGAAATCGTCCAATTAAGTCCATTCTATTAAATCTAAGTATTGGACTTTTTCAACTAAATGTACATGTAACCCTAAACCTTAATTAAGGTATCCAATGAGGTTTAACACTCCATTAAGTAATTACTTAAGTGTCTTATGTGTTGTGCATGTATTGAAACTAGGGCTGCTAATTGAGCGAGCTAGCTCGTGAGCATTTGGCGTTTGGCTCAACTCGACTCAACTCGAAACTGAACATTTAAATGTTCGAGCTCGAACTAAAATCCTACGAGCCGAGCTTGAGCAAGGCAGTATTCAACTTGACTCGACTCGGTTATAACTCAAACTTGACTTGATAATATAGTATAATAATATATATAATATGTCATTGTGGTGTTATGGTGTGTATTATATTTTATGAGATTTTTTCCTATTTTTTTGGATTTGTTTTAGAGTTTATTATGAGTTAGTTATTATTTTTTACTCAAGTGGGAGATGAACCAACTTTTATTTATGATATCTCCATCGACCAATTTCTTCCCCCTCCCCCGATGCTTCTCATTGCCCATACCCTCAATGCCGTCCTCCTTCTCCGTCGCTAACTCCACCTCCGGCCACCGCACCACTGCTGGTCAACGCCATCAATCACCATCAGAACAACGCCGACCATTTCGCTCGCTGTTCGGCCATTGCCTGGCCTCCACGATGAGACGAAGCCGCCGTGACCGCACCGTGCTCCCATCGCCGATCCTGCTGACGGTGATCATTGCCGCCGCCATCCAGTCACCATCTCGATGTTCTCGACCCTTCCGTGACCTTCCCGATCGGAGTGGAGCCCATCGCTGTCCATCCTGGCCAGATCTCGTCACCCTACCACCAACCGCCCCTCTTTTGCCCTTTTTCTGGGAGCCGCCTCCATCGACCTTGTCGACGTCGTAGACGCATCAAGTTTGCTGAGCAGGTGCCAACGGTACCCCATACTATTGTCATCCCAACTGTAGCCACCGCTGGCAACAGTTGTCTGAAAACCACAGCACCACCGCCGATCGATGGCTCCGGTCACTGTCAGAACATCCCTGACCATTCCCCTGCCATCCCACCGTCCCCCGACCTGCATGACACAGCGAAGCCACCGCGAGCACGCCGCGCTCTTGTCTCCAATCCCACCGATGGCAACCGTCGCCGCTGCCATCCAGTCACCATCTTAACATCATTGACCCTCCCTCAATGTTCCCCGACCAGAGTGGAGCCCATCATCACCCATCCCGGTCAGATCTTGTCATCCCACCAGCAACCACCCCTGTTTTTCCCTTTTGCCAATGTTGTAGACATGTAAGGCTTGCCAAGCCGGTGCCAACGGTACCCCATACCACCGCCATCCCTACTATAGCCGCCGCCAACAACAATTGCCTGAAAACCACCGGAATTGTGAGTACGAGAGACTATTTGTTGATAGATTATTTTGTTAATTTTTAATCTTTATAAAAGTATATTTTTCTCCAAAATGATCTATTTTCGAGCGTATAAATGACCTAATTTCGAATTCCTAATTGAGCAGGTTTCAAGCTCCCAATCGAGCTGGTTTCAAGCTCCTAAATGAGCCAGTGTCGGGCGAGCTCCTAGAATTTAATAGTTTAAGTGTATTAGAGCTTGAATAGTATAAGAAATATTCGAATCGATTTTGAGCATACATGCTCAAAACTCGTTCGATCTCAAGTCGAGTTTGAATGAGTTTCGAGCTATTTGAGTCGAGTTCGAGCCCAAGGTGAGCTCGGCTTACTCGCTCATTTAGTAGCCCTGAGACCTTGCCTCAAAGTGCATGTAGATGTAATCAGAGTCTGATTCGGGTTCCATCTCTGTGCTAGGTTAAGTAGGGTGAACTCATCGATCTATGATGTAAAGCTTTACTCATCCCGGTCCGTAGGACTCTCATTTGCTTAATCTCTACTTAATTCGCTGAGTGTCGAGTTCAATCATGTTTTAGATATAAGACGGCGTCGATTCCCTCTAATATCAAGTTACAGTTTTGCGAATATGAGAGATTTGTATGAGTAGTATGAATCGCACTAGAACTCTCTCAAACCCTAAGATAGTGAGATGTATGAGGGTACTTCGTAACGTATCACATTTGTGAAATTTGTGGTACTGACTTAAATATTCCTTTGTCATTTGAGTACCATGGCAGGTGTTATATAGAGAATGTGAGGGCATAAGCTTTTCTCTATTCGTACAATTTTTGCGGCTATAATGTGCTGGTTTTTTAAATAAGTTCTGCAAAACCCGTGATTCAAGTCAGAGTTTTACATTAGTGAACAACCGATTTTAGTCGAGTCAATTTCATGAACCACATGTTGAGTCGAGGCTAGCCGTGTGTTATGAGCGATGGTGAGAAATGAGTAATTAGAATGTATGATGATAATATTGGAAAGATGGTGAGAAATGAGTAATTAGAATGTATGAAAGTATGCAGTATATTTTTTTTATGTATTTGATCATCATGACGCATGATAGGGCCGGATAGGGCCGAATAACACATTAGGATGCATGATAGGGCACTTTGGGCGGGTTATTAGCTATATAACATGTCATTGTGGTTTTATAGTGTGTAATATATTTTATGAGATTCTTTTCATATTTTTATGGATTTTTTAAGGATTTATTACGAGTTAGTTATTATTTTTAACTTGAATCGGAGCTGAGTCAACATTTATTTACGATATCGCTACCGAACTATTTCTCCCCCTGACATCTTTTCTTTTCCCCCAAACCCTTGACGCCGCCCCTTGTGCTCGCTGTTGACGCCACCCCACCGCCGATCGACACTGCCTAGCCTCGCCGTGCCATCTCCGTGTCACCCCAAGCACCCTCGACCACCACCTAGCTTCCACGGCGCTAGGGAGCCACGCCCTAGTGCTACTCCTGTCACCGATCCCACCATCGGCGACTGTTGCTGCCGCCATCCAGTTGCTGACTTGACGTCACCGATCCTCCTGCAATCTTCACCAACCGGATTGGAGCCCAGCGCCGCCCATCCCGGCCAAATCTCATCACCCATCACTGACCACCCTTATTTTGCCCTTTTTTCAGCAAGCCACCACCTCCGCCGACCTCATCAATGTCATAGACGCAGCAGGCTTGGCGAGCCCATGCCAACGGTACCCCATACCATTGACATCCCGCTGGTAGCCACCACAGGCAACAGTCACTGGTAACATTTTTGGGTTGGTTACAGGAGTGGTATCAGAGCTAACTCTTGGTTGATTAAGATGGTAGATGCATTATAAGTTATATGTGTCCGAAAGCTACTCTGAGATGTACCAACAAGTATTTTTCTATCTTAATTGTTTTGGTTTACAGATTTTCTGACCGAATAGTGGTGTGATAGGGTCATTAGATTAGAGTAGGGAGTACCAGAAAGATGGTGAACCAGACTCCTAGGATGCAAATCAAGGCCCCATCCCCTCTATTGCCTACACAGGAGAGTCCTTACCATGGTCACAGTAAATCAACCTTTACTCAACCAAGGGCCATAATGTGACTAGAAGGGGTCAGTGTGCCGGTTTCAGTTAGTCGACGCAGTGAGAGTCGTCAGTGAGACAGTCGCCGTGATAGTCACCGTAGGAGAAGTAGTCGACATGAGAGGGATGTAGCGATTACCAGGTTAGCTGAAGTTCGGATATAGATGGAGAAAAACCAAGAGGAATTCAAGAAAGAATTCAGGCAAATAGCTCTTTTGGTGGCCAAAGCTGAGAAAGACTAGAAGGGGTCAATGTGCCGGTTTCAGTTAGTCGACGCAGTGAGAGTCGCAGTCACGCGTGATAGTCACCGTAGGAGAAGCAGTCGACAAGAGAGGGATGTAGCAATTGCCAGGTTAGCTGAAGTTCGGATATTGATGGAGAAAAACCAAGAGGAATTCAAGAAAGAATTCAGGCAAATAGCTCTTTTGGTGGCCAAAGCTGAGAAAAACTAGCAGTGGATGAAGAGGTACGAGGAGAGCAAGCAGTTCCCATGGGCCCTCCACCACTGCCTCCTCCATCCAATAGAGGACTACTCCAACAATGACTCCTTTGTTTGCCCCATTTCAGGTGAGAATGGGACCAGATGTTAGTGGACCCGCTATAATAGGGTGCAGGCAAACTGCAAGTGGAAGTGGAGTTGTAGGATGTGACAGTGTACCAACAGGTACATGACCACATACTCCGCTGTATGAGCTAAGAGAAGGATCAAGCAGATCGATGGATGCAAGGAATCTGGAGCTGTGGCAGTATGAAAGGTTCGTGAAGAATGGTGGACAACCATTCTTTGGGAAGTTGGATGCAGAAGAGTCATTCCTGTGGATATCATTGGCCCTAGGATTGTTTGGTAGTATGGTATGCCCGTGGCAATATGGCGATGCTTGATGGAACGTAGAGTATGCATCATTACAAGGGCATTCCAAGACGAAACAAGGGTATGGTGGGATTCAGTGCAAAACTCCACATTTACCCACCGCCAACCTCTGGACATCACTTGGGAGGAATTTAGAGCAGAATTCGATAGAAAGTACTTTTTGCAAGTAATCAGGAAGAGGAAGGAGCGGGAATTCTTGACATTGAAGCAGAGACTCATGACAGTGGTTTAATACGAGACCAGGTTTAGAGCTCTGGAGAGATTCGCACTAGATTTAGTTCTCATCGATGGAAGAATGATAGAGCGATTTTATGAAGGTCTCCATCATGAGATTAGGATGGCCTATTTGGATAGGAAGTTTACTACCTTTGGTGACGTTGTGAGAATTGTAGGCAAGGCAGAGTGAGTTATAGCTGTTAGACTTTGCCAAGATTTTGACCATAGGCAGCAACATCCAAGGCCATATTAGCCAGAGAAAGGGCACAATAGAGAAGTCAAATAGATGTAACAATTGCCATGAGAGCTACGGAAGGCTAAGTCCAGGTCTACAAAGCACCCTTCTGTCAAAATTGCCAACGTCATCATAGTGGTGAATACAAAGTAGGCATGAATGTTTGTTATAGTTGCGGTAATGCAGAGTAGGCAATAGGGTATGTTATAGTTGTGGTCAACCAGGGCATAAAGTTGCAACTTTTCAAACTGGCCAGACCCAATAGTTGACCCTCCCAGCGTCTCCACAGAGACTTGCATTCCTAGCTCCCAAGTAGCAACCACAGTAGAGAGGTCAACCAGGCCAAGGTCAAGGCCAGAGAGGCAGAGACAAATGACCACCGAGGCAACAATAGAGGGGACAAAACCAGAGAGGGTACATGGTTGCAGGGCAAGATAGACAGCAGAGGGGTAGACAATAGTCACCACTAGCTCAAAATCAGGCTGTATCACCACTAGCACCTCTTGACCTAGCAACCAATGAGGATGTATGCAACCACAGTGGAAGAGGCACTCAAGGATACAATAATTGAGACAGGTACGCTTTCAGTAGGCTTTGTACTTGCACGAATATTATTTGATTCTGGCTGCACACACTCATTTATTTTGTACACGCACACAAGTAGAATTGGAAGCAAGGTAAAATATTTAGGACATTCACTATTAGTGTCCATTCCTACCACTAGTGTGATAGCTATGGGCGAGTGTGTGCATAATGTCCTTGTTGAGATCCAACAACGACAACTTGTAGCTAATTTGATATTGTTCAAGTTACAAGAATTTAATGTGATATTTGGAATGGACTGGATGTCCAAGCAAGTAGCTTTGATAGATTGTCAAAGAAAGATGGTAATTTTCCACCACGGAAGATGCCATTTTCTATTCCAAGGTCAGGGTAGAGATAGAGAAGAGGGATGGATCTTCCATCAGAGTGCAATGAGATAGCTAGATAGAGCAGCAAACTGATAATAGCAGCATTAGTTTTGGCTGAGCAAAGTGGTTCAGGGGACAAGCTGAGCATTGAAGAGGTTCCACTGGTCAAATAATTCACTAATATATTCCCGATGAGATTACTGGATTGCCGCTAGACAGGGAGGTAAACCTGGCCATCGAGCTGATGCCTGGAACAACACCAATTTCTAGAGCTTTGTACAGGATGGCACCTCTTGAGCTCAAGGAACTCAAGGAAATGTTGTAGACATTATTGGATCAAGGATTCATTAGACCGAGTGTTTTCCCATTGGGTGCACCAGTGTTATTCGTGAGGAAGAAGGATGGAAGCATGCATTTATTCATCAATTAAAGGATGCAAAACCACTCAACTATTAAGAACAAATACCCTCTTCCTTGCATTGATGACCCATTTGATCAGTTGAGCTCAACAGTCAACTTCTCATAGATTGATTTGAGGCCAGGATACTATTAGTTGAAGATTAGAGTAGAAGACATCTTGAAGACTGCATTCAGGACTAAACATGGACACTAGGAGGTTTTGGTTATGCCTTTTGGATTGACCAATGCTCCAGCAGCATTTATGGACTTGATGAACAGAGTGTTCAGTCCATATTTGGGTCAGTTTGTGATCATATTTGTGGATGACATATTGGTATACTCTTTATTGAGGAAAGAGCATGAGCAACATATGAAGATAGTGTTGCAGACGCTGAGAGTGCATAGGTTGAATGAGAAGTTTTCGAAGTGTAGTTTTTGGCTGTCAGAGGTGAACTTTCTCGGCCATATCATCTCAGCATCAGGCATCTCGGTAGATCCAGCCAAGATAGAAGTGGTGGTTAGAATAAGGAACATATCAGGAATTTGCTAGAGATGTTCCAATAGACCCAGGAAGTGGTAATGCGGATCAAAATGAGGATGAGGTCAGCTCAGGACAGACAAAAAAGTTATGCTGATTAGCCAGACGTGAGGTTCATTTCGCGTTAGGAGATCACATTCTCCTGAAGGTCTCTCCGACTAAGGGAACACTAGATTCAGGACGTGAGGTAAACTCAATCGGCGACACATTGGACCATTGGATGTGATCGAGTGCATTGGACCAGTGGCGTATAGGCAAGCATTGCTGCCCCACCTATCAGTTGTGCACAATGTCTTCCATGTGTCAATGTTAAATAAATACCATCCAAACAACTCTCATGTTGTTAGTTTTAGAGAGATAGAGCTACAATCGGACCTGATGTATCTAGAAGATGCAGTTCAGATTGTGGATGGTGAAGGGAAGATTCTTCGAAGAAAATAAGTTCCCCTAGTACGAGTGCAATGGACTCAAAGAGGAGTTGAAGAATCTACATGGGAACGTGAGGATGAGATGAAGAAGCAATGCCATGAGATATTTGAGCAACCAGCTACACAACCAGGTACCTTACTAGAGATTATTATTTTTAGATTATGGATGAGTTTGAAACTTCTTTGGTTAAAATTTCAAGGACAAAATTTTTCTATGAAGGGAAGGTTGTAAAACCTGTGACTTGAGTCAAATTTTTACATTAGCAAACTAGTCGATTCAACTGTCAGTTCTAGTCGAGTCAATTTCATGAACCACGTGTGGAGTCGAGGCTAACCATGAGTTATAAGCAATTAGGGCTAGATGTACCTAAATATATAATGATAACATTGGAAAGATGGTAAGCAGTGAGTTATTAGAATATATGAAAGTATGCAGTATATTTTACTTTTATGTATTGATCGTAGAATTATTTTTAGGCCGAATAATCTATTAGGACGTGTGATAGAGCAGTTTGGGTGCACGTCATTGTGGTGTTAAGGTGTGTAATATATTTTATGGGATATTCCCCTATTTTTTAAGATTTTTTTTAGGATTTATTATGAGTTTGTTATTATTTTTTACTTGAGTCGAAACTGAGTCAACATTTATTTATGATATCGCCACCGAACTATTTCTCCCTGTGACATCTTTTCTTTTCCCCAAATCCCCGATGCCGCCTCCTATGCTTACTGTCGATGCCACCTGTCGTAGATCAACATCACCTAGCCTTGCCGTGCCACCCCAAGCACCCCGACTATCACCCGGCCTCCATGATGCTAGGGACCCACACCCTAGGGCTATGCCCCTACCACTGATCCTATCGGCGGCGACCGTCACCGCCGCCATCCAGTTGTTGCCTCAACATCGCCAACCCTCCCACGGCCTTCCCTGACTGGAGCGGAGCCCAACACCACCCATCCCAGGTGGATCTCGTCACCCATCATAGACCGCCCCTGTTTTGCCCTTTTTCCAGAGAGCCGCCGCCTCCACCGTCCTCATCGATGTCGCAAACGCATCAGGCTCGTCGAGCTAGTGCCAATGGTACCCCATAACACTGCCATCCCACAGGTAACCGCCGCCTGCAACAGTCGCCTGTAACATTTTTGGGTTGGTTCATGGGTGAACCGAAACAGAGTGCTACAAGTTGTCCTTACTTATAGCCCATGTGACGATTTCAGAAAATTTTCTAAATTTTCATGGGTAATGGAATACCAATTTGCCAATATTGTTTTATCGGTAGTTATGTCAGAGCAGTATTCATACTTGTTTGATTACTGGCATTATTCTCTATTTATATGTAGGTGAGGTCCCTTGGCATTGGTCGGCCTAGGCGCACGGATTAGGATGCGCAGTGATGGTGGCAAGGCCCTGTGTGTTGTGGTAAGTATTGAACTATGCTTTTGTATGGATGGCTATAATATTTTGGCGGGCATGTGCCCTTCTATGAATCAGGTTTTATGACATATTAATTGCATGCTTGTGGTTATAATTCACTTTATTTTATTATTATATTATAGTGGAACGGGTAAACTCTGGGGCAAAGGCTAACCATTTCTATAGGGTGTATAATGCCCTAATGTCCCGAAACATGACAAAGAGTGAATCCAGGTAAAAGAAACTTATTTGGTTGTAGCTACGTACGTGTTTAGAAAACGTGGGTAGGAGGAGCATATAGGTCATATTGCATGAAGAACCTACATAAAGACTAGGTGTTAGGGTATGATGCCCTAGCACCAATGATGTATTTGTGTTTAACTTGCGGGGTATGTAGAATAGGTAACCATACCCAATGTTTAATTTAGCGTACTCAAATCAAGTTACCTAATCCAATCACTAAAAGTAAAAATAAGAACTACAGCATGTCACATCATCTAACCTCTTAGATATATTGGGGGTGTTGCCATCATGTAGCTCGGAGCGATCATCATAATTATAAAGTTACCCTCTTAGTTACAGGGGAGGTGTTGCCGTTGTTATGGCTCAAAGTGCTCATATAGGAGTTTTAAGTGTAAAATTTGTCCTATGTAGTATGATTTTGTATACATTTTATGAAACCCAGTATGGTTTCTATCTAAGCTTCCTGAAGGGTTGAGATCTGATTCTATAGTGTGTACACAATAGCCCAACTAGTAGCTTTCCAAATTATAATATTATGATTTGGTCCATCCCTTTGGGCTAAATTGAGGTCTAAAACAAAATTAATTTATATTTTATAAAATTATTTATTAAAGATATTGTCCGCTTGTCTGTTTATTTGACCATTTGTCCATTATGTATGAATATGGATGTTGGTGATAAATGTCTTGGGAGATGGATGGAGATGGACATTCTTCAAATTAATGGACATGGCACTAGACTCATCGTAGTCGTGCCCATGTCTATCCATTACTACCCCAATTTTCTAAGGTGTTTTTATAGTGGGGTGTATATATATAAAACAAAATTAATTTGTATTTGATAAAATTATTTATTAAAGATATTGCCAACTTGTCCGTCCATTCGACTGTTTGTCCATAATGTACGAGCATGGACGTCAGTGATAAATGTCCAATGGGCATGGACAAACATGGACATTCTTCAAATTAATGGACATGGCATTGGACTCATCTTAGCCATGTCCATGCCTGTCCATTGCGAGTCTGATTTTCTAAGGTGTTTTTTATGGTGGGGAACAGGGAAAATGTTGTGTTATTCCCCCACGTCTCACATACCGCCACAAGTCCTATAAGACCTAAGTTGTTGTATAAAAAAGTAGGGTGAATTTAGAGAGAATTGTAGAATACAAAGAAGAGATTCATTGTGAGTGTTCTAATGCATATGGAAGCATATTTGGAAAATGACTTTTTGGTTTTCAAGAGGATAGCTAAATCACGGGTACGGTGTTTCATATCTCTTGTTCATAAATATGTGGTTAGATATTTTTGTGGAGGTATGTTCCCAAAGAGGTTTCGGCCTTGAAGAGATGCCAAGGAACACATTCTACCTAGTAGAGGACTTAAGAGTGTGTTCCCTCTAGGAGAGGCTTAGGCCTTGATGAGATGGTGAAGGAGCATGTTCTTGCTGGCTGAAGTGATACAAATTTATCGTAATTAGCAAGTGCAATAGTCTTGATCAAGTAGTATAATAAATGGGTAGAATATCATTCCCACAAGGAATAATTATTCACTCAATTAGATACTTAAATTAATTATCTAAGGAAAACAAAATAAAATTTTAGATTTTATCTAACTAAATTATAATCTAAAAATGAACTAAAAACAAAATAAGATATAATTTGAGAATTGAGTTTTCTCAATAAACCAATTATCAATAAAATATTTAAAAACAAGAAATCCAATTGCCACTTCCCATGAGATAATGAAATTCTCATTATTTGATTATCCCCATTGGTTCGAAACAAAATATCATAGAAACCATTAACTTCAAATATCCATATTTTGGGTCTATTATCAATTAACTTCAAGCTAAGATGCATTAAATTCCATGAATACAGTAGAGTTAAACCCTTCTATTCAAACTATGATTTAAAAAGACCACATAAACTTCCAATGACTCCTATTCAGACTAATTATATTCATTTTATGACCATTTTGTTTTATAGTTCTCTCATAGGGAGATCATAATCAATTTATTATTTGATTAATTATTGAACATTAATTTTCTCTTCAAAACTTCACTATAGTTCAACAATTAATCAAACAAATAAAAATATTAAACACAATAAAATACAACGCACATGAAAAAAAATAATATAAATTCTAACTAATATAAAATATCAAGTAGTCAATTTAAGATCCATCCACTCTCTAGCATATACTAAATTTACTCTATAAAATATAAAAACAAAAATTAAATAAGGAGCACTTGAACAATTTATAATAATATTACAATAAAAGTACAAAGTAGATAAGACAAATTAACTCGTTTTAAATTGCTCTTGCTTTAAATTTTTATCTCTCCAATTAATCCATCTTTGAGAAGTCAAAAAAATCCATAGAAGAGTCTCTAAAGAGAGAGAAAAGGTGAGAATAAGATTCTCAATTTCCTGCCATTACATCCTTTTTATAGCTTGAAGTAATCGTATTTTCTTAGAGGAAGTTGGTTGATTACCTTTGCCATTATCAAAAATTTTCCCACGCAAGTGTCATGGCCTTCACAAACCAATGCTGCAACACCAAATAATTTTTTTAAACCTTATGCCTCCCAATGACGTGGCACCTCCAAAGTCACTAGAAACTGAGCCACACTGCTAATTTCCCTTCTTATTTTCAATGTTAACAAGTGTCATGGTTTGCCATCTTTTTTCATCTTCTCTTCATATTTTCTTGATTTGTCCACGATCTTCTCGCTTTATTCATTCTGCATCCTTGAAATATTTAAAATGGAATAGATATTAACCGAAACCCTAATACCCTGATTATAAAGAGGCTTCTTAGCCTTGATGAGAAGTGGAAGAGCTTTGGGAGGCATTGGATCTAGGTTGATCTCACAGAAAGATAAATGAGGCATAGAAAGTTAAGGGTCACCATTATGGTACATGTGAGAGAAGAAGAAATTGTTCGTTGTGAGAAAAGCATTTTCTATTAGATTGTGAATCGTGTGCCATTGCTTCACCAAGAACAACATGTGGTTTATACCCTTCATATTTGATTTGTATTTAGGTGAGGTTTTTCCCTTTGAAGAAACCTTATAATTGTAATTATTTCTTCAAGATTTGGGTAGGTGGATTGCCTCACAGGTTTCCTTCCTTTGCGTTGGGGAAGGTTTCCATATTAAATTTGTATATTCTCTATTTATTGTAATTTGCTTTATCTTGTCAGAACACAATAAAATCAGTTTAGTAGTTGAAAATTCGAATTTTGATAACCACCATTTGGTGGCAATTAGGTGGTTATTGTTTGTGACTCTTTAGATGGAAGGAATTTGTTATCTTCTTGGGTCCCTACTCTAGCAATCATTATCTCTCGTACCATCACTTAAGATTATGGGAGGTAAAAAGTACTCTAGAATTTTATTGCAAGGAATGATTCAAGGCATGAGAATTGAAGTTCTATTCGGATAGCTTCTTTGTTATTGATATAATGAAATACATGTGTAAACTTCGATTATTTTGAAGTTGTGCACACATGTCATCCCTTCTAAAATTTTATTTCCTTCATTTTTGTTTCTTCAACTTCCACTATTTATGGCTTTGGTACATACTAAAATGACTAGCCATTTTAGTTGACTTGCTACCCATCTTATTTAGTAGTCATCGCCCAATCTTAATTCTTGTGTGTGACTAACACCAAAATTATCGCAAACTCATATGCCCCATATCATATGCTTACAACACCATCTCAAGGGGATCAAGCGAGATGCCCACTAGGTGGGAGGAGAGCGAAAGAGGATTAGGGAAAGGGGATGATATACAATGAGGTTTGTAGATGGTCAAGAGATTTAATGCAATGGGTTATAAGTGGAATGCGAGTCATGAGATGCAAAATTTTGATGTCAAACACTTAATTATACTACTTGTTTTTAAAAAAAATTATGTCATCTCCCAACAAAATTTTTATAATTCTCCCACATTGAAAGTATTTTATTAAATTTTTTATCAATTGACTTTGAGTATATATATATAAAAATAAAATATACTACCAAACAGCCTATGACCAAACGATTAACCCCTTCGTGGTAACATATTATAAGATGTCATGTAGACGTACACAGTACGTAATAAAATTAGTTAACTTAAGAAAATCACCCAGTTTATAAAGAGATTATCATTTACTTATATTCACTTACAACAGGTTTCACTCAAGAATTCATCCAAAATTTACTTATCTCTCATTTATTATTTAAAGAGGAGTCAGAACTTGACCTTGGTGTTGAGCCTAAGTTTTGATGATTATCATCCAAAACTCTCAAAATATTGCAAATATAGCATAGAAAGTCCAAGGATATAGATTAGATCATATCGCATGAAGAAGCACAAGGAATTAAATAAGAGGACTTCAAAATTATAAGAGGTAAAAATTTAAAGATAAAGGAGTTTAATGATTATGCGGCTTTAATAGTTTAACCATAAGGAAACTTCTTTATAATCCACAAGGTCAAGGATTACCTTTGGACTTGTCTCAATCAATGTTAAAATGTATGCATACTCCTCATGTCAAAATGGTATAACTATCGGTCGAAAAAGGTTATGAAATTTTTGAGAGGGATAGAACACATTATGATCTTTCCAATTCTTCAATTATCACTCAAATGAGAGTTCTCTAAAAGAAGTTATGCTTTCTAAAGTTTGGATAAACGTTAGCAAGTTGATCGGTAGCTACTTTGGCATAGCTTCGATCAACCGAAGTGGTTTAAGTGAGAGTTTGACAGAACTTTCATCATTTGATTGCCAATAGTTTTTTAGATGAAAATAGCAGTAACATCGTAATTGTAAAAATCATCTCTTAGGAGACTTAGAATTTTGAGCTAAATTTTAAAGGAATGATAGATGACATTCTAAAGTTTACTAATGAAAAAAGAATCATTCAATTTGGAGGTCTACAAACCGATATATGAGTTTCTAAAATAGGGGGAAATTAGTCTTCGGCTTACCTTCAATCAATCATTGAGCAGATCGAAGTGCAGCCAAACTAGCTATCGAAAAAATAATCTTGGGATTTCAAAGGCATATCAGCTAATTTTCATTCTTAAGAGGTTCATGACTATCAATAGGACCTTTGGGGAGTGTTTTTGGAGAAATCTTGGGAGGTTTCAAGCATTGAGTATTTATGAGATATCATATGGCTTGTAAACCTCTTTGTACATAATTTTTCATATCTAAGAGTGGATGTATTGGCTTAAGGAAATTGCACCAAAGGCTTAGTGAATTGAATGCTCATATGTTGAGCAAATTGTTGTAGACTCCTAGTATTTTAGGAGTGTGTGAGACCATATAGGCCTATGATTAGGTGAAAGGTGTAGCTTAATATGCCTTCATGGAGTTGAAGGTGGTGGATTTCCTGGCATAAAGCTTGAGTTGGATAAGAAGTTGGTAGCTTCATGGCATAGGCATGGTAAGAGGAGCTCGATGTAGCCTCTAGGTGGGAGGTAGGGAGTTTGTTAGCTTGAACATTGAAGAGAAACTGGTTTGCCTCCAAGGTGTGGAGGTTGTTTGTTCCTTGGCTGAAGGCTTTAGTTGGATAAGGTGTTAGCCCCTTGTCTTTAGGGTAAACTTTCTCAAGAAGGGTTGGTGCTTCCATAGTTGTAAAGCTCTAGGGTGTTAGAGGTAGTTGCAAGGATCTTTGGCACTTGGTGCTTGTGGAGAAAAACTTATTGGAGGCTTTTAGAGCGCTAGAAGTGCAAACTTCCTTGACATTTGGTGGGTGTAAACTTCCTTGGCACTTGGTAGGTGCTTGTGAAGGAGTCCTTGTTGTTGTTTAGAAAGTGTACAAGTTATACTATGGTGAAGCAAGAGAGGGGTACGAATTTGGAACCTCTTAAAAATCTTATGTCTCTTGTATATCCATTGCCTTGTCTATTTATTACTTACTTTATTTGTGCTAATTTCACTCAATACTGTTGTATTTAATAGGATCGCTAGAGAGTATTGAGTGAGCAATATTTATATCACTTATAGCTCTTGCATGGTTAGACTTGTTTGTCAAAGCTTAAATTTTTAATTGATTTAGACTTGATTCGTTTATTTGTTCACTTAGGGTCAATTTGTGCAAGTTGTAATTGATTTAATCATTTATATAGTTTGGCAACCTCGTCAATATAGTTTGACAAATTCATCAAAATTTGTGACTTTAAATTTATTAGAACTTGTTATTTTTAATGTTAAATCTCTTAATGTTTTAATTGTTTAAGTCTTCGGCTATTACTTATCCATAAAGGTCATATGAGGTTCTAAAGATTATGGGGATCTAATTAATTTGTTTTGTGATCTTATTAGTTCTCACCCATATTTGACGCCTTCACTTTGAGCAAAATTAGGGTATTTGGCCAATCAAAATACAATACAAATAAATAAATAAAATCAAATCATTATAGCACATTTTCTCATTCAAATCATTATAATCTATTTCTTCACTCAATGAGAGCCTATCTCTAAAATTAGGAGTGTACCTCCGCATTGGGCAAGCTAATTTTGTAACTTATAAGTATAATGATAAATATAATTGCATCTCATTTCATATTATACTTTTGAATTAATTTATTTAAAAGTACAAACTCAACTTTGGAATTCTTACCTAAGTTAATGTATATATGTGTTTGTTTTGAAAATTGATGATTCTAATTAAGCATATACTATTACTTGGACTAAAATTTATTTATTTATTTTATCTACAAAATTATGGAAGTTTTTAAACATAATTTTAGTAATTGTTTAAGGGTCAATTCTATACAATCTAATCTAAGTTTTATTTTATTAGTACCTACTTGGTTGAGAATTTTTTTTTCTAAAAAGAAAGGGTACACTTATAAAATAATAAAAGGTACATAGACTTTCCAGATAAAAGGTAAAATTAAAAATAGTAATGCATATATGAATTTTATTAATAAGATAGGGTAAATTTGTGAAAAATATATAATAGGGGACATGTGGCAAACTTACATTAATAAAGAAGGATACATGACAATATATACATGTGGTGAACAAAAGTGAGTTTTTCTTAAGTATAATAAAATAGATAGATTAGAGTCGGGCTCTAAAGAAAAGTAACTGATTCAATCAATCAAAATACGACAAAAATAAAATTAAAAGATCAAATTATTATAATATGTATTTTCCTTTAATTAGACTCCACCTTTAAAATCAAAATTTATTTTTAAGATATTAAATCGTTATGGTCTATCTCATTATTCAACGAGGATTTATCTATAGAATTAAAACTTTATCTCTAACATAGGCATGTATAGCTCAACATGAGGCCTAGTTTTATACACGGTGAATCTAGTTATCGACAAATGAGACCAATTTTAATTCCTATGTCATATGGGCCCATATATGCTTTTATGTACAAGAGACATGCCCAAGAAAGCCCATTTAACCAAAGTCCTATAACCCATCACATGTCAAGGCCCAGTTTTCTAACAAGCCCATCAATTTTCAAGCCCGCAAAAATATAGGTCCATGGTGGCCTATATTTTTTAAAATAATTCAAGAAGTCTTAATTGTTTGACAAATGTTTTACTTTGATTATTCATCCACAAGGGCGGCTTGTGTTATTCTTAGTATTCTATATTGCTTATATGTATCTTAATCATAATTTAAAAATTCGAGATTAGTACTCAACTAGATATCCCATGGAGTGCAGTACATTAAGTCAATTGGAATCATTTATACTATTTTTTTATTAAATAAAATAAAATATTATATAAAATTAGCATATATTATTCTTTTTGTACTAAATATTGATAAATATATGATAAGCTATATATACATTAGCTACAACTCATATAACTTGTATGACCTATACTTTGTAGAACAATTTAATGAGTTTCACCCATCAAAATACATTAGATAAATAAAAAAATAACTAATAATGGTAACTGTACATTTTCAATTCAATTTAACCCCCTTTCATCTTAATTATCAAAATATCTATTAACTAGTACATTTTTTAAAAAATTTAAAAAGAGGTCGTAATAATGCCAACGGAAGATAAAATTTTATCAACTTCATATTTATTGCTATGTACTTTTAATCTATACAAATATCTTTTTTAAAACCGACTAAAAATGTTCAAATAGATGTGTAGTACATATAAAGTATATGAGGTATTAATTTTTCCCATATATAATTTAAATTACTTTAAATATTGATTTAACTAAATTAAAATAAAATATATTTTAATAACTTTTATTATTTAACCCGGTCAATCGTAATGATTGTTTTCTAGTCATCTATAGAGTGACTCAGAAAGCCATAAAATAGTGTCATCGCAAGGAATTTTAGAGTAAAAAACGAAATTTTAAACAATGATCATAATAATACAATGATATGTACCAATTTTATAGGAGGGCAAATGTGCTCATTTCTTTCATCCTTTATTATATAATAAATAAGATTTTTAAATTGTACGTGTTACATATGTTGTATCAGTTTAATTGATTCTTTAATGTAAATTAACATTTTCGTTAGTTTATATGATATAGTGTTTATTTTATGTTTTTTTTTGTAATATTATTCAGTTTTAAACAGTTGTCTTGTGCATAACCGGTTCAATATATACCGGATTTTTTAATGTCTGATACACAATACAGAAAAACCGCATTCACTTAGTCTCTGTGCTAAACCCTACCACCCTAAACCAACAGTTCATCTTGGGCAAATGCAACATGTTCTTTAAATTGTGGTTGCACCACACGTACCATGTTCTATTGGTTGACATGTAGAAATGTAAATAATCAAATTTTAATGTGTTGAAAAGATAGATGCAAAAAATGGAATTGGGGTCTAAATCGGTTTGTAAGGGAGTCACTAAATCGGATCTAAATGGTCAACAATCGGTTCACTTAAATCGATCTAAATCGGTCTTATATAAAAATTTTAACTTAATCAAAGTCAATAGATTATTAGTTATAGACATGTTATTCAGATGTCATTTTCATGTTACGATGTGTATTATATTTTATAATATTTTTTCATATTTTTTCGATTTTTTTTTGAATTATTTGGATTTAGATATTATTTTTGACTCGAGTCGGAGTCGAGTCAATTTTTAATTACGAGAATGCCACCTTCTATTTCTCTCCCCCTCCCCCCCTCCTCCTATTTTCTCTCCCTGACGCTCCGCCCATCCTTCACCTCCACTGATCGCCGCCGCCCTCGCCCAATTCCACCCCGCCTCCCCTCGCCAGCCCGGCCTTGTTCTCAACCCACCCCCCCCCCACCCCCACCACCCCCACCCCCACTTCCATGTGTCGATCACACCCAATCCGCCCCTCCCTGCCACCCTTCCCCACCGACCCCTCCAATCCCCCATGCACCTGGTTGCTGCTCCCCACCTAATTTGCCCCAACGACAGTTGCCCCCCAACCCCTCGGTCGCCCGTTGCCAGCCTTACCGCCTCCCTACCGTCATCCAAAATCGGCTCAAATTGGGTGGAATCGACTTAAATTGGCCGATTCACAGACCGATTTAAGCCGAAGACTGATTTACTCATTTTTGTGACGCAGATTGCCTATAATTCGATTTAAATCGGCCGATTTCGGGTAGAATTGGCCAATTTTTACAATAATGGTTAAAAGTAATAAAATTAATAGGGTGTAAGACCCTATCAGAAGTAATGAAACCATGACTCAATAAGCATCCCAAATGACAATTGATAAATTTAAGCAATAAATGAGTGCTATATATCACCTATTTATATCCATTTATTTATTGGATTTTATGGCAAATATTAACAATAAGACCTTACAATTGATTATTTTTTAGCAAATATATTTCGTATAAATATCTAATATATTTTGTGTTCAAATTAATCATAATTATTTTTAAGTAGATCATTTATTATCTCCTGTCTGTAAAAAATATTCTCCTACGATGAAATACAAATAAAATACAAGCAAAACAAACCAACTATTTTACTGTGAAGATTCTAGTCTATCCTCCACCATTAGTATTTTAACTGCTAGGGTTTTACGTGACCCAAAACTGACCTTATATTGAGTGCCCGAACTTAAATCAAAATTTATACTTCTTTAAATTAGACCCAAAGTCGACTTAAACCCATTTCAGAAAATATGGAACCAAATTAAACTTGAACTAATAATAAATATATTACATACATTTTTATATATAAATACATAAAAAATTCAATATCTTATGATAATTATTCTTATTTATAAATAAAATATAAATATTTTAAAAGATATTTTTATATAATTTAATATTATATAAAAAATTAAAATTTAAAATAAAAAATAAATCTATTTTGGGTTCGGGTCCTTATAGGGTTGGGCATTTTGAGACTCGATCCCCAACACGGGTCGGGCCGAGTTCTTGTTCCCCTGGCCCATTTAGAACACTGTTCCCCATGAGTAAAATCTTCCCATTGACAAGTTGAATCGGCACATGTCAAGGTTGTCAATTTTTTCCACGTCAACGTCTAGAGCAATTAGTCAATTCATCTTTCTCCTTAAACGAGCTTGATAAGCCGTAGAAACAATGGTGGAAATTGAAGATTCATCCAAGGCTCCTTTTGATAATGGACTTCTAGAGAAAGACAACTTAGCTAAAAAAGAAATACCCAATAAATAAATTATTTACTTTACAACTTAAGAAAAGCATCAATTCATCATGTATTTTTTTAATTGAAGCTCTATTCATTGACATAACGGGCATAAAGAATATTATCTTGACCTTGCACACGGGTATCATCGACCGCTTGTTGGATCTAGCATCAAAACTTTCCTCTTTGTAGAGATAGTGTATTCCACTTCTGTACAACTCCTCCAATTCTCTATTTTCTTACTGTAAATTGTACATGGATTACCATTTGTCCCTCAAATGTTTAAGATAGGAAACCATTTATAGTTTATTTTAAAATTTTCTTCGATGTGCAAATAAATTTTAACGGTTGTGGATAAACACAAGACAAATAATATTTTTGTGCATAAAATAGAGCAAATTTAATATTTTTACGAGTATATATCGTTAATATTTGTCTCTATACCATAAACTTTAAATGTGCTATAAAGCTCGCGATATTAAGAGGCAACTATTTAATATTTATTTTTACACCAATATATTTTATTTAAATTACCTAATGCTTATCATGCAATTCACAACCCTATCCATTACATATATATTTTCCATCCATCTCAGAAATATTTATTTCAATATCAGGCTAGTCGCAACTCACAAGCTATGAAAATATAAACTAATTTAATATTTTAATATTTATTTCAAAAAATATTTAGACATTAGTTAGATAAAAGAAAATATGCATAGGTTATAGTACTCATTTATTATTGAAATTTCAAATCTACCTCTAATGATATTTAATAGAGGATGATTTATATATACCTGATTATGTCTTATAGTCATATTGACATAAGGACTTAGAACATATTACCACTCTTATTTCAATATAACATGGAATATAATACTCTTAGTAAGGTTAAATATTTTAAAATTTTCATGTCGTTTACGGTACTGTTACACCAACAAAATAGACCAAAAGGAAGTTCTGAGAGCAGTACTTCAAGTTAGGGTTGCCTACCAGTCAGATACCTATGTTCAAGTTTAATTAGATACCTACAAAACAAACTTAATTATTTATCATTTAATTTTCTACCATGAGGACCAAATCCATTCATTTACTATGAATGCAAAACCAAACCTCTCTATCGATTGTGGACAATAACCATTTATGTAAAACCCGTGACTCAAGTCAGAGTTTTACAGGAGTAAACCAGATGGTTTAATTGTCAGTTTGAGTCGAATCAGCTTCATGGACCGTGAGCTGAGTTGAGGCCAACTGTGAGTTATGAGCGATAAGGGTCATGTATGCTCAAGTATACGATGATAACGTCTAAAAGATGATGAAAAATGGGTTATCAAGTATATGGAGGTATACAATATTGATTGTTATTTTTATTTGATCGTAGAATAGTTTTAGGCCGAATAACGCATTAGGACGCGTTGGATTATATTCGGGTGGGTTATTAGTTATAGAGCATGCCATTTGGATGTTGTTGTGTTTGTTTTATTTTATGGGATTTTTCCATATTTTTCTAGATTTTTTTAGAATTTATTACGAACTAGTTATTATTTTGACTTGAGTAGGAATCGAGTCTATACTTAATTACGAAACTGCCACTAGAGCATATTTTATTCATTCCCGACACCTTCCCCCTTCCAAAACCCTAGCCGTTGCCGCCCATTGTGCTCGACGCCGTCGCGCCGCCATCGACCAACGCCGCCCCGCCCCGCCGTGTACTCGCCGTGCTGCCACGACCCACCTGAGCCACCGTCTCACCGCCACGACGCCGGAATGACCCCACAAGCCGCGACGCCCTCCCTCGTCAATTCGCCGCCGTCCGGGCCGCACCGCTGCTGCTATGACCCCGACAACCACCCCCTCGCCATCGCCGACGTTTCCCCCATTATCTTGACCGCCGTCGAGGCCAACCGTAGCCCTGATCGGAGCATGCCACCGCCGCCACCTGTTTTCGACACTGTCGCGGACAGCCATCGCCGCCCCGGCTACCATGTTTGACACCACCATTGGACCAAGCTCATCAAGTTGTTGCCGATAGACCCCCTGATTGCCCCGTCCCGAATCATCGCCGGAAAACCGCTGAAATCCACCGAAAAACTGCCAACACTCACCAGAACCGCCAGAAAATTGGATTTGTGGGAAATTTGTCAGATCATCCGCCAAACGCACCCGGTCCAATCTGATCAGACTTCGGACGCCGCTAGGTGTCGAATTCGAATTTCGAGTCACGAAACGGAAAGAACCATATATAAACGGGGTGTTACAATTTAACTATTCAAACTATGTAATAGTAATACATCATTTAAAAGTGAAACTAAAAAGTATTTTAAAAATATAAAATGAATATTTGATAATTTTTTAATAAGCATTAATCTAAAAATTAATAAGGTATTAATATTTGCATTGAAAAATAAAATTTTAAAAATTGAATATCAGACCATATTTCTAAATCAAACTCTATTATCAACTACCTAAAACTAAGATTCAATTGGATCAGGTACCCAATTTTACCATACCAACATGCACCCCTACTTCAAGTATCCTCCCATATCTAAACTTCAATGGCACAATCAAAATGCATTGCAAGCATGATTTAGATCACAAATCCAACAAGTCAATCAATGTGTGACAGGAGACTAAACAGTACCAATACCAATGAAAAAGAAAGAGATAATACACCAGGAATACAGGCAAGAACCAAGATAATACAGTCACTAATTTGTACATGACTCAACACTTGTAGAAGGGTTATTCCACACATAAAACACAAAAACTAAAACTCATAAGTTCCCTAAGACCATAGATTCTAGTCCTCCAGTAAACACTTACTAGAAGCAAGACAGAAATAGCCTAGAAGAAGGCCCTGCTCCCATAGAACACCCTAGATCCATTGCCTTTCTGCACACCTTTTGAATCAGTTGGAGAATTACCAGTTGTAGAAGGAGAAGTAGTAGTTGCTGCTGCTCCTTTATCAATAACATCGATTGGCAGCTTCATCTTGGCAAGGGACTCTGTAAACTGTTGCATGCTTTTTAAGTACATGTCCACAATCTCCTGCTGCACCACCTGCTGCTCAGGCTCAATCTTTATATCAATTTTGGGCTGTGGGAATGAATCCCCAGGAGCAGTCTCACTTGTGGAGTTGATGTTTGCCTCCCCTTCTGTGTTCTTGCCATCAATCTTCTTTGGGGAGGCCTCGTTTCCACCATCCGAGACAGTTTGTGAATTGGATTCTGTTTCGGTGGTAACGATGATGGAAGATCCACTTGACCCATTGGGTGTGGCACTGCTCATTGGAGCTTCTTTCTTCAAGCTTTCATGGGGAGAGTGCTTTTCTGCAACATCACCATTGACATCCTCAGAAGTGACCAAAATCTCTGGAGGTTGACATTCCAACTTGGGACTGTGGATCCCAATATACTCAGAAACCATGATCTCATTTTCGTTGACAATCTTCGGATCGGGGAACTCTATCTTGCTCATCTCACTGGAAAGTGGGTCACCATCTTCTTTCGCGGCCACCACCGCCGGCGGACTAGGCAGAGGCACCACATCCGGCGAAGATCCATAGTAGGAGAGGGACATCTTGATGAAACCAGCCGGAGAATGGAACAGATCGGTGGAGGAGAGCGAGAAGTCCTCCAGAAGCTCACCATTAGCAGCTAGCACATCTGATATGGGCACGAGAGTGAAGCCCAGCAGCTGGTCTTCAAGGTAGTTCCTCACCCTGCTCAACATCCACACCTCACACTTGAGGGAAGACTCCACAGTCTGCACATTGAGCTGGACCTGCTCGTTGAACACCGGGTTCCTGCCCCCGCCATTGATGATCTGGGTGGAGACACTGGTGTCCGGATCAGTGGTGAGGCAGAGCTTGGCATAGACATCTTGGTTGTGGTATATGCATATGTTGTGGATGTCCCTTGCTTGGTGGATATAGACATCAAGAACACCGATGCAGCTATTCTGATTGCCAACCATGTTGCTGCTTCCAATCGTGGCTGATAAATTAGTGGGGTGGTGGGGTGTGAACTCTTCCCCTGCCCTCTCTACCTCCACCGAATCAGAGGGGTTGGAGGGGGACAGCACCTTACCAGAGCTCATCCTCATGAACAAATTTGAAGCTTCAAAGTTCAAAGCAGGAAACCAAAATCTGATTAGTAGATAGAACCTGTAATTCCAATGACCAAGTGTGAACTTTTCGAACCTAAACGACAAACGAAAAAGAAAATCCAACACAAGGCTCCAGAATTAATCAAAATACAAAACCCAATAAGGTGATGATGAGTATAACAGTCCCAAATCCCAAAAGTTTAAACAACTCAAAACCCAATAAAATCCATTCACACAAAGTTTAGCAGCCGACCAACTTTACCACTAACCGATAAAGCTACGGATACAGCAAATCTATTCAAAGTTCAAACGAGAAACATGTCGGAATCCAAAGGGTACGAACAACATCTGGTCAGGAGCACTCACACAGATGAACCCAGAAAACTACTCTTCTCAGTTCCTAGTTCCCACTCCTAACCATGAAGATCGGAGAAAAGAGGCGAGAGCGTGGAAAGAAAGACAGCAGACTACAGAGTCAATATGAGTGGAGGAATCCCAAAGCAGGCAGCAGAATTTGTAGACTAAAAAAGCATGGAAGGTAGATAAGGGGGGTGCCTACCGTAATAGTCTTTCTGCAGCTAAAAGTCAAGAGAGGGGTGGAAATATAGGCCTCTTCAAAGCAGCCTTCCTTTTCATCACCATGGTAAAATATTTACCCATTTACATCCTTCCTGCAATGCTTCCAAATCACAAAATGGGAAACACAGACTTTTCCTTTTCCTGCTCATGCACAGTGAATACAACTTTCCACAACCTTTCCGTACCATAGAAGGATTTCCCCTTAAGATCAACCATTCCCAAGAACATGAGTTTTCTTTTCATAGTAATTTATCATTGGAAAATTGGATGCTGGTCAGCAAGTGTTTGGATGTAAATTGAAGGAGCGGCTGCCTATGGCTGATAGTAATTTATAATTGGAAAATTGGATGCTGGTCAGCAAGTGTTTGGATGTAAATTGAAGGAGCGGCTGCCTATGGCTGCTTGAATTTAAAAAATTTGGGGAAGTGGGCTGGTGGAAGTAGTGAAAGATGCCTTCCATTTCAATCTCTGACTCGCTCATCTGTATCAATAAATTTTTGTCGGTGCAACCAATGAATTCGATTCAGAACAATCCCAGAGCAGCAGCCATAGCACTCAAATAATATAAGAGTAGTAATGAGAAGACAATGCGTATCATGTTCCTCTGCAAATGTAATTAAAAATATTATGATCTGGTAGCAAATAATCCCCACTTTGGATCAAAGAAGAAAAGAAAGATAAAGAGGAGAAAAGGCTGAGGTCAGATCACTATCTCCATGTGAGGTTTCTTTATCTTTTGCCCACTTTTGAGTGGAGGGGAGGTGTTTGAAACAGGATTGGGGTCGGGGATGGACCGTCGAATGACCGTGTCCAACAAGAATCGAAATATTTTGATCGCTCAATTATGATTGGACAAAAATAAATTAAATAATGACTTTTTATCGGACCAAATTACCAATCTTTATAAAAATAATAAATTAATGATATTAATAATATTTTTAAAATTAACTATTAAATTACTTTTTTAGAAAATAATTGAACCTAAAGCACATCAGCATTAAGAGTTGAATTTTCTCTTAGTTATATAACTTTTTATTTAGTCAAGCATTTATCAAAATAGTGATTTTAATTTTTATACTAGCCCATAAAAGAGAAACTAAGGAAAAACAAGAGATGTAGTGGTTGCATGAATTTTTTTACTTTTGTTTTTGCAAGAAGAAGTTGCATTTTATCACGGGAGGCACTGCATGCAACAAACACCGGATGTATATGAACTCCTAATTCGACCATGTTTGAGATACCCCATTATGATTGAAAGATTTCGATCCTGATCAACTAATTTTTTGTTGGAGACTAATTAGACGGACATGAACAATACAACTAGACGTGCTTTAGGTTATTCGGACTACGAGTTAAAGAAATGAATTTAGAAAACAAAAATTAAAAAAGCAGGCAAATTGTGAGAACTTCAAAATTAATCTTATATTTAATATTTAATAAGATACAATTCAATATATTAATTGGCAATGCTTATAAATTTTTACTTGTATTGGAACTAGATATGTACACCCAACTTCAACGTGAAATTTTGAAGAGATAAGGCCATATAAAATAATGCAATAGACATGCAATTTGGAGGAGACAGGGCCATATTAAATAATGAAATATAGGAGTCGGATCAAGGACACCTCCCACCTCTAACAGCACCAAAGCGACGATACTAGTGACGTGTGAATCAACAGAGTTTTGATGTTTGGGAGCGAAAAGATTGGAGAGAATGGTTGGGATTGTGACGATTGTCCCAAGACGGATGACACGAAACTCTTCGTTACAAAGCCAGTTGGCCCATTGGAATTGGACATGGAGTACATACAAACTCGTCTTCGGCATACGTCGCTTTTCACATTAAACGTTTTTAGCGTTTACAAATTTGGGAAGAGAGGGAGATGCGCTGATGAAAGCCAGCCTCATGACATGCCTTCACAGTACACGTGACTATGGAAGGCTTTCAATCATGTGCCTTCTGTCACCCTTTCTTCACGCCTATGTCAGAATGGGTCGAATAATATATAAAATTTTATATTTTTGTTAGTAATCTAAATTATAATACATTAATAGTTTTCATCTGCTTAAAATCAGTGTGACAGGCACTAACCTATGAAGAACATAGTCTCAAATTTAAAATTGATATGAGTTATGATCTAGAAAATATTACCGCATATTTGCTTAAGTGACTATGTATTTATTTAATAAATTATAAATTTGATTATTATGTCATAGGCACTTTTCTCATAATTTCAATAATATATGAATATATACAGTCAAAACAAGTAATATAATAATAAATTTAAATATTGTCCCATAGAAAAATAAATTTTCTTATGTTAATAGTATAAAATAGAACTAAGAGTAAAACAATAATAAGAAAAAGATTTTTAGTTTCAGACAAACTCCATTCTAGAGTTGAATTTTCTTTAACATAAAATTAATTTTCATCAATCTTACACTTATCTTCTATTCTTTCGGATTGTTAATCTATGATAACTATATGATATGGTGGCTCCCACTCCTTCATGCTTCTATTATTTTGCCTCAATTTCTACCTCCCGATGATAATTGATTAATCAACAAAATAATGCATTAAAATTTACCTTACAATCGCATACAGTGTTGTATATCTTCTTATCACAACGACAAACAAGTCAAAAGACTCGTCGTATGATGAGTTATCAATGACTAATCTAATTAATTTCTCTGAAAATCAATTAAACCTCATGATCTAAGAAATAAGCGATCAATATATTCTTAGCATTAAAAACATGATAATTCAAATAATTTGATTGAATAAAAAAATAAGAGGTTGAAACGAATTCAATTAATCCATGTTAAGTTCCATTCTTCTCTAGAATGAAACAAAAGACTACTCCATAATAAAAATAAAAAATAATATAAAAAAGAAACTATTTCTTATTATAAAAAGAAAAGAGTTACAAAAACTAAAATTACTTCTAAGCCAAAAATTCGGAGATATTTCAAATAACAAATGACTACCCCTTCATATAAAAGATAAAATGGCCACAAGATACATGAATTGAAGGAGGTTTCTTACAAATCAATGTATTCAAATTGGTTATGATGTCCATTCAAATTTCTCATTCCTCGACATACTTAAATGCAGCCAAATCAATATACATCCATCTTCATCGAGCTTTGTAAACTCCTTGTAATAACCATTGGGTGACCATGACTTTTCAATTCTAAAGCTTAATTTATTTTATCTTTTTCTGCATTAAAACTCCAAAATTAAGCATATCTCATAAAATATTAATTAACTAGAATAAAATTAGAAATATCACCTAATTAATAATGTTTATACCCAGGAAGTACAAAATCATATTAAAAACATGGGTAAATATTGTATACTTTAAACACTTAACAAACCCATAAACTTAAACTTTTGCGTGTCCCGAGTAAAATATCATAACCAAAAAAAAATTTTACTACACAAAAATACTTAGTCCCTATTATGTTCTCATATGATTCTTAATCAAACTATATAGAGGCAACACGATGTCAACAAAATTAGAAATTCTCCTTTATCAATCACACCCAAAAGAAGGCTCTCCGTGTGTATGTGTAAGATAATCCATTTGCTTATCATTCTCATTTACAACGAAGATAATACAATCAAGCACATGCTTAAATATGATTACACTTTCGCTCTCATTTCCACTAATGTAGTCAATGCCAATTTAATAGAATTAATAGGTCTTTATATGTTGTAACGGGGCTAGGGGCTAGGGACCAAAAATAGGATAAACAAGATAGAAAAATCAGAGGCTAATATGAACCCTAGCATTAAAAATCCTTTCTAAATCCTGACATACATGTAGAACAAATCCCCAAACACCGTAACAATATGACACAAATTTTCTTAAACGTAGTAGCGAGTTGACCCAATATAAAAACTAAATTTGCTTTGATTTTCCAATTTTCTATTGGCTACCTATTGCTTTTTGTTTTCCTTTTTTTAAAACCAGTGGAAGCCCATTGCTTCATCTTGTGTGTACCGGTAGATGATCATTACCTCATTTTTTCCCATTTTCTTCTTTTTTTCTTTTTTTTTCAAAACAAAGTGTCAGGAAAATCCCCACTATTTACTCAATCACCACTCTATGAAAAGCAATACCTCCCTCCATACTACTCAAAGTTTCATCCCTGTTAGAATTTAGAACAAATTCAAAACACTAGGGTGCTAGGACTCAAGCATCCAGATATATTTTCAATAAAAAGGATAATCCTAAAATAAGGGTAATCAAACAAACACGTATAATAAAGGCCATGAAATTGTGCAGAGGATAATTCATATAAGGTAGGCTGGAAGAAAGGCCCAGACTCATAAAAAAGAATTGCCTATATCATTTTTCATCTACATAGCAAGCCAAATATTTCGCCTCAAAAGTCATTAGGGCAAATTCTAAAAGTCATAACCATCATGTATAATCCTTATTGCAAAACATTCATTAAAATCATCTAAACCAAAGGATTGTGAAAATAATATAAGGTAGAGAACCAACTCTTGAATGCAATCTTTTATTCAGTTCATCCCTCATATCAATTAATCAAGTTTTCTTAAAAAAGGTAAGACTAATTCACATGTATTTATCATTGAACCAAGAGACTAATATATTGTTGCATAATAAAATTTTTACACTAAACTATATATATATATATATATATATATATATATATATATATATATATATATATATATATACATGAGTAGAGCATGACTAATGTGCACAAACTTAAGGCATCCCCCCCACACTTAAATTAAATATTGTCCTCCATATTAGAAAAATAAAGAGAAAAGCAAGAGGACTCCCTTAACCAATAAGTCGATGGATGATTGTCATCAATGATGAATTTGAAAAATAAAAAGAAATATTAAAAAAATCTACAAATAAAAATAAAATTTTAAAAGAAATCACTTGGGTTGCCTCCCAAGAAGCACTTGGTTTAACGTCTACAACCCGACCATCTTGATAATCTCCAAAATAGTTGGTACTTCAATTGATGGCAGCAATCTATGGAATGGTAGATCTAAGGTTGCCACAACTCTGAATCTCCTATGCAAGATTGGTTGTGAATTTAATGCTTTAACCATCTCTTCCACATCAACATCTTCTTCACATAGAGAATTTATGGCTTTATGCAATGAATCACTCAACTGATCCCCTTTGTACATTATTTTATCAAATAGTTCAATTCTAGAACAATCATATATTGCATTCGGGCAATTCATGGATTTAAAGATGTTATATGTAACACAATCGTTGTTTACCCTAAGTGTGAGTTTTCCACCAACTACATCAATCAGTGTTCTCACAGTTGCCAAGAAACCTCTCCCAACAATGAGTGGTATATCGTCATTCCTTCCTTCCATTTCAAGCACCACAAAATCTGCAGGAAAGATAAACTTGTCAACCTTTATTAAAACATCTTCAATGACTCCTTTAGGATATACCAATGACCGGTCAACCAACTGAAGTGTAATATTCGTAGGAGCAATGCCCTTGATCCCTAACCTTTTAAAAATAGAAAAAAGGCATAAGATTAATCCTAGAACCTAAGTCACATAAAGTATTACAATGAACATTTCTTCCAATTGAATATGGAATCACAAATTTGCCTAGGTCTTTCATCTTAAGAGGTAGTTTTCTTTAGAGGATAGCACTACATTCCTCTGTCATGACCACAACTTCATTGTCATCTATTCTCCTTTTCTTTACTAGAATATCCTTAAAGTATTTTACATAACTAGGCATCTGTTCAAGTGCTTCGGCGAAAGGTATGTTAATTTGTAATTTCTTAAATATATCAAGAAATTTTTTGAAATATTTTTCATCACTTTGGTTCCTCAATCTAGAAGGAAATGATACCTTTCTTTCGACCTCTTTTATATGTACCTCATCTTTATCTTTCCCTTTCTTTCAAGTGAGCTAACCAATGTAATGGGTTCATGTTCGTTGTTTGGCTTTTAATGTTTTTCCTTAACTTCATTGGGCTGAATTGGTTCTTATAAAGTAATACCACTCTAGGTTATTACAGCTTTGTAATGCTCTTGACCATCTTTTCGTGGTTGTTCTGGTTGGCCGGGAAGTACACCCTTGGGTCACACACTTGGTTCCTTGCTTAACCGCAACACAACTTGTTGTATAAACTATTGTTGTTGTTGTTGATGATTCTGCATAAATTGTTACATAGTTTGTTCCATAGAATTGAACATTTGGATCAAATCCGGTTGTTGTGCCTGAAAAGAAAGTGAAGGAGGGCAATAATGCTGTGATGGTGGTGGTGGATTATTGAGGACAACAGTTGATTGCGGAGAATTATTCCATGAAAAGTTGGGGTTATTGCGTCAACCCGCATTATAGGTATTGGAATAGGGATTGTTGTTCCTATTAAAATTGCCTTCATAGTTAACTTGATTTGTTGCTCATTGACCTGTAAAATGTCCTTGTCCACACTAGTTACACCTTGGCTCCACAGCCTTAACCTGTCCCCGCATATTAAGATTTTGAACTTGATTAGCAAACGCACTAACCTGAGCAGATAAAGCTGTAAGTGCATCTAATTCTAAAACTCTAGTAGTCCTCCTTGGGTGCCTTTCTTGTGTTGCATGGTGGTGAATAGGAACCATCAATTCTAGCAATTGAAAAGCATCATGTGGGTTCTTTCTAAGAAACGATCCATTGGCCGCCGCATCAACTATGTTCTTTGTTTGCCCCAACAACCTGTTATAGAAAGTTTGTAATGGCATTCATCTTTATATACCATGGTTGGTTTCAACAATTCTTTAAATCTTTCCCATGCCTCAAAGAGAGACTCACCATCAAATTGCAAAAAAGATAAAATTTCGTTACTCAATCTAACAATTTTAGAAGCAGGAAAATATTTTAACAAAAACTTTTCAGACAATTTATTCCAAGTGGTAATTGAATCTAATGATGACAATACTCTTTCACACTTCCTATTAAAGAGAATGGAAATAAGCGAAGGCGGAGAGCATCGTCAGAGACACCAGGTTGCATATACATATCACAAACTGATAGGAAATTGATGATATGCATATTAGGATTTTCATTAGGCGATCCACTAAATTATCCTATAGTTTGTAACATGTTAAATAAAATTGGTTTAAGCTCAAAGTGGGTCGCATCCACCGGTGGTGCAATAATACTAGGTTGTAACCCTCCTGCAAGAGGTACAACCCAATCTTGGATTGCCATGTTGTCATCATTGACTACTACTATAATTGGTGGGAGTGGAGGCATTTGTTGTTATTGTGGGTCCATGGCTTCTTCTTCTATTGCTTCTTGTGCTCTCTCCCAGTGGCATGCAAGTTTCTCAAAGTCCTTTCAATCTCTGGATCATAAGAAAACAAAGGTGACCGGACTAATCAATGCATAAACAAATGATAATAAGGAAGAAGACAATGATATAATATTTTTTTCTTTTTCTTTTTAAAAAAGAAAATCAGACACTAAAATCTAAAAAGAAAAGAAAAACACTCAAAATTCTAATCCTAAATTAACTAAGAAAATTCGATCTCCCTGGCAACGGCGCTAAAAACTTGTTCGTATAATTTCAATAACATGCAAGTATACATGGTCAAAACAAGTAATATAATAATAAATTTAAGTATCGTCCCATAGAGAGATGAACTTCCTTATGTTAATAGTATAAAATAGAACTAAGAGTAAAACAACAACAAGAAAAAGATTTTTAGTTTCAGATAAACTTCATTCTAGAGTTGAATTTTTCTTAACATGAAATTAATCTTCATCAATCTTACTCTTATCTTCTATTCCATCGGATTGTCAATCTAGGATAACTATATGACATGGTGGCTCCCACTTCTTCATGCTTCTATTATTTTGCCTCAATTTCTACCTCCCGGTGATAATTGATTAATTAACAAAATAATGCATTAAGATTTGCCTTACAATCGCATACAGTATTGTGTATCTTCCGACCACAACGACAAATAAGTCAAAAGACTTGTCATATGATGAGTTATCAATGACTAATCTAATAAATTTCTCCCAAAATCTAATTAAACCTCATAATATAAAAAAATAGGAGACCAATTTATTCTTAGCATTAAGAACATGATAATTCAAATAATCCGATTAAATAAAAGAGTAAGAGGTTGAAATGAATTCAATTAAACCATATTAAGTTCCATTATTCTCTAGAACGAAACAAAGACTACTCCATAATAAAAATAGAAAACAATATAAAAAAGAAACCATTTCTCATTATGAAAAGAAAAGAGTTACAGAAACTAAAACTACTTCTAAGCCAAAAGTTTAGATATATCTCAAACAACAAATAACCATCCATTTATATAGAAGATGAGATGGCCACAAGATACATGAATTGAAGAAGGTTTTTATAAATCAATGTATTCAAATTGGTTATGATGTCCATTCAAATTTCCCACTCCTCGACATACTCAAATAGAGCCAAAGCAATGTACATCCATCCTCATCGAGCTTTATGAACTCATTGTAGTAACCATTGGGTGACCATGACTTTTCAATTCTAAAGCTTAATTTGTTTTATCTTTTTCTACATTAAAACTCTAAAATTAAGCATATCTCATAAAATATTAATTAACTAGAATAAAACGAGAAATATCACCTAATTAATAATATTTATATGGGAGAAGTACAAAATCATATTAAAAATATGAGTAAATATTGTATACTTTAAACACTTAACAGGCACCAACTCATGGGATCATTCAAGCATTGTATCAACAAACACAAAGCCCAAAAGCGGCAAAAATGACCTCCACTTATTAAGAAGTAAAATTGCTCTTTAAGTGTAAGGAAGTATTAAAAATAACTCCCAGTCTGTTTCGTCTTAAATCGGATCAAAACTATTATAATCACTTTGAGTTATTCTTAAATTGATTCATCTGTAAGATTTGAACTAAAAGCGAATCAAATCAATCCTCAATGAGTTTCGAGAATAGAAGACACCGATTAAATACGTAACCAAGTACTGAACAAGATTAATGATGAATAGATGTGTGTAACAACTTAATAGAAAAACTACATGTAATGATATGCCTGAAGAACACCAAACATACGGTAAGAATCAAAATACATATAAGTAGACGAATAGGGTAGTATGCATGCTAAAAATAGATGTTCAAATCTGAAATCTCAGTGTCTCATCTAAAGGCATATGATCATATCTAAGCAGTTGATATAAAACCAGCAAGAAAATATATCTCAAATGCGTAAAATGAATATATATTCTAGCACACATCAAATACTGATAAATACATAAAAGCACAACAACTCTAAGAGATACTACCCCTACATATATAATATGAAAAACATCAACAATAAGTGTCATTGTTCCAAAATGACTAATACAAATTGACAAATGTGAGCTAACTTCCACAAGGAAGCAAAAGCATAAATATAACTTCATGGGACACTCAAAGGCCATATTCTCAGACACCTCCCTACTCGAGCTGGTGCAATGCCCCACTAATAAGACTGTACCACTCTGAGTAATATTAATCATTAGCCCCACTTTTGATAATAAATCATCCTAAACCCTCTCCAAACCTAAATTGCACTCTTAGCCAAAAGCATAAAGGTCGAGTACTATCAAATAGTCTCCTCTAGTATTATTTGATATGTATTGTACGCAAATACTACTTGCCTATTCTATGTCTTTCTGGGTGTGAAGAAGCTCCAAACATAAAGATATTAGGATTCCTCAGAAATGAGACAATTCGCTTACCAATCCAGAGCCTGTTGTGATCTGTATATTTGCCCTCTCACCACTACAATCTGTATATGCATGATCTAGTCCACCAATTCTCAGCTCAAAGAAATCTGATGAGAATCATGTATAAAGTTGGGAAGGAGATCATATAAATAGGCACAAAAGCAATTCAAAGTGGTGCTATGTTTAAAATCACACGAGAGATCTCATTCTCAAAGGTTATTAATCACGAAATAAAAACACATTTAGATGGCCTGTGTCGAGTGAGATCCAATAAAATATCCACTTAACAAATCCTATGATATGTAAATCCAAACTTGATAGAGTAAAGCAATAATGTTGAGAAGTGAGTCGTAAGGGACTTGAGGTCCGCACGCCAAGTATTTTGTCTCATCTAAAGTGAGCTCAAAACTCTAGAAGTTACATCAGAATCAACTACTTAGCTAAAGTCTAACAATTGTATGATGTACAGACGTGTATAAGTGATCACATTAACAAACAAACATCACAAGCAAGATACACACAAAATAAATAAATAAATAAGTAAATAGTTAATCAGAAATGCTACACTCGATAAAGGGAAACGATAATGATAATAAATAAATACACAACTAAACATCGTTAACAAGTTTAAATAATTAACTAAGCATGCATAACAATAACTACATAAAAATATATAAATAAATAAATAATAAACAAAGAACTATACACAAATAACAAGAAATGAATAGTAAATAAATAAATCCATAATATATGAATGATAATAAATAAATAATAACAAAATAATATGCAATTGAACACGAATGAATTACAACAAATGCACAAATAATTGAATAATTAAATAAATAAATGAATGAATGAATGATGAACATGGATAATAAAATATGAATACATAAATGAATAAACAATAAATAAATAAGAATGCATCACACCAAATAAATAAATAAATAACAAGAAAAAATAGATAAATAAGAAAATAAACAAAGAAAAAACACTTAAAATATCTATATAAGCTAAATTACGTGAATATGCGTCTGAACTAGTATAAAGAGTCTCAAAATACTGAAAAAAATAAAAACAAAACATGCAAAAACATAGCGAATTGGGTCCGTTGAGTCAATCTGGTCAATCTTAGTCTACTTGGACAAGTGTAAGTAGGAGCAAGAAAGTCAATCTAAGTCATCTTGCCAACTCGACTTGGACAAGTCGGCTGGAGCAGGATTGGTCAGGCGGGTTTGGTCATTGGATCGTGTAGGCAAATATGGGCACAAGCGAACGTGGGTAAATGGGTGAAACAAGGTCAGTGGTGTTCGATGCCAGAAAACATCAAGGGTGGCAAGGCTACATTGCCGCCAATCAGAAAATGTCAGGGAAGTGATGGAGTCGTTAATGACTAGCTCTGTCTAACATCCCATTATTTAGTTTGAGGGCATATCGAATTGGGATGTTATAATTTGGAAAACTATTCATTGGATTGCGATCGTACAAACTTCATAGAGGAGGATCTCAATCCTCAAAAAGGCTTAAGACAAACACCTTACTGAAATTTTATACAATGTATGCTGATCATATTATCATAATAAAGTTCTTAGCTTAAGACTCCTAACATTAGCATTCCGAGTCACGAGAGAGGAAGCACCTCCCCAACAACTAAGAGGTGACTTTACATAATACAGATGATCATTCCGAGCTACATAAAGGCAACACCTCCTGTAATCTAGCTCGTCAGTCTAGTATTTTTATGACCGGTTTGGCATTTGGTTTGACTCAGTTAACGTGTAACTGGTTCAATTATATCAAGTTTGTGCTAATTGGGTCCTTCTCTGTTGTTGTGGACATGGGCATTGGGCCTGTCCACCATTGAGTATTATACAATCACTTGCAATTGGCAAGTCGTGTTCTTGTTGTGGTTTTGAGTGTTTTAGATAGCAAAGGACCGCGTGTCGTGTTCGAGTCGTCTCAGATGCACCCTTAGCATACCCTTTATCCCCAGCTATGGTTAGAAATCGTCCCGCCCCTTTTTCCTTCTTTTCCCTTCCTTTCTTGCTTTCATTCACTTTTTCCTTCTTTTTGCTCTTTTCCCTAGTTGCGTATAAGTTTTAGGCACAAGGATGCCCTCCTAGCACCTTTGAGCCCTCACACGAGGTGCACATGTGTCCCTGTACGGGGCTGGTGTCGGGTAGGGTTTTTTATATAAAATTCTAGCCACCTCTTTTCTCCCTCTCCTCTCCTCTTTGGCCACTTCCCTTCCCCTCTTTCCCCTCTCTTTCCTCCCTTTCCCCCCTCTCTTTCTCCTCCTTTTTCTTCCCCTTCTCTTCCTCTTCCTCCAGGTACGTTTTCTTCCCTTTTTTGGTTGTTTTGTATAATTTGCATTGTTGAATATAGATTCTTGTTGGATCATGTAGTTCATATTATTTTAATCATTTTGATATTTTATTCATCATGTTTTACAAATTAGATCGTTATAAAGATTTGATTTTTATATAAAGTTTGTACCTTTATTGATATTGGGTTGTGTTTTGTGAGTTTGTTAATTGTATCTCGTAAAACGCTACTTAAATCATCTAATCAAAATTATAACAACAAAAAGACCTGAACTTTATAAATTAGGGTCGCATCCAAGTCCCCTAGAATTATGCACTAAATACTAATCAATTAAATAATCTACGTAATAATAATTTTCATGCTGTTTGATTATAAAATGAACTCACCATGTGATCTTAATTAAATTCACGATGAAATTAATTTAATAAATGTTAAAATATTTAATTAATAAACGTTGGCTTGGGTGATGATGACATCTCAATTAGGTTCTCCAAAGCCAACCGAATCCGCCCAATTCAATATCTTTTAAGTTCTAGATCTCAACTTGTCTTGGCAATGTAACTGTTGGATTACCAACTAATTTACCTGTCAAATCAGATTATTTTAATAATAATTCAGAGATTGCACTACTGTGGAGTGTGCTAGGATGTGTCAAGTTTAGCCGACATCTTCTGATATCTCAATTACATGGATTTAAATCAAGTTAATGTTCCTAATATACCGACATCACACTTATGATTTGAGCACATGGTTTATTGATATGTTCAGCTTGTTTCATGATATCAGAATTCACATATCAACACAGATATCAAATTAGATCAATTATGTATTCTTTAATTTTCTTTTCCATGTCATGAATCCTTACTACATTTAGGATTATTCATGCGTTGCACGCATTCATCATATAGGGTTGTGTAGTTATCGGGATCAGTAGGACGCTTAGAGTTGGGCTTGCTATAGTAGGTTGAGGAGCTTTCTCAAGTTCGTTAGGACTCTCTTATGCTTAGCTCACGTGATTTGTTTTACATCATAGAATATAGTTAATGGCATGTTATTAGATCCTACTATCTACAGGTCATTTAATAGATCTTCTGGTTTAATAAAACCTTAAAGTTGAGATCCCTTGATAAGATTTCAAAAGTTACAAGATCCAATCTAAAGTCACACTTTTATAGCTACATGAATTGTCTATGCTCAGACCTTATACATATATTATGTTTTTGGATTTTGACTTGTACACGAGGTGGATGGGAGGCATGATATCACCGAGGGGCCTGGTCAGTACCCACTTGTGAGTGCTCAGTTAATGCTCATATATATGATATCAGCTTACTACCTGCTAGCAGTATATATGTCAACATGTGTGTGCCTTCGTCGAGTACATCCGGACCGTACAGTGCTATCATGATTATTAGTTAGGCCCTATTAGCCACAATACCTGCATGTAACTGTGAGCTATTATCCAGTCTATGTGTATGATTACTAAAAATTGTGATTATGATTATGCCCTATTGGTCTCTTGTTTATGATCAGTATGATGTGGAGGGATTGTTTCATTCTAGTTCCTTGTGAATAACTATCTTATCTATTGGCTACTTTTGAGATTTTTCCTATTAATTATTTAGGACTCAATGACACTTGTTGCTGATGCATTTTCTTATATTATGTAGGTTTGTGCAGGCTTGTTGTTGGCATGTATAACTAGGCAAATCATGAGGTCCCTAGTGGATGCTGGGCTAGCTTTTTGGTGTACTTTAATGTCACACAAAATTGCTACCTTTGTGTACTAAAATTTGAACATTGAGATCCATACAAGAAACACAACTTAAGAAATATTAACAGTGGGGAAATTTTTTAAAGACGAAGAGGGATGATTACGTTACTAGAAAACAACATAGTTTGAAGGTAACAAAATCATCATGCTATGTAAACTAACCTTTTATTGGTCACTATGGGTCTAATTGGGAGATGGATTCCTTCCCTGTGCTTGTCTCACTGTGTCACCTTGGTCCTATCTCAACCTAGGATATCCAGTGCTAATCAACCTTCCCTTCCTTATGATGTTCTTCTCATCTACCCCAACCTTAACCTTAGCAATTCCTTGCTTCAGGCCCTGCCCTAGCTCCTTGTTCCTTAGCCGCTCTTGGACCTCTCCTCAATCCTAACCATTTCCTCCCCTCTTTGTCAAGCTGAGTTTGAGCTCAAACATTTGCTCGACTTGAAAATATAGCAAGCCTAGCACAAATCAAGCTCAAACACTATAGATTTTGGAAGACCTTCTCGACCCATAGTAAATCCAAGGTTCGTCAAGCAATCAAGCCAAGCTTAAACATGTTTGTCAAAAAACAAGTTGAATTCAAACGCAGCCCGCCTGGCTCGGTTCGGCTTGTTTATTCCCCTATCTCACTTGAAGGAAAACATTTTGAGACTCAATCTTGGACGCCCCCATTAAGACAACGACACCTAGTTAACTACCCCTGCCTAAACGATTTGAGTTTTTTCCGGGTAAGTGGTCAAGTGTCGCCATCTTAAGGGCGTCCAAGATGGAGACTCCAAAATTTTCCATTTAAAGACCATTGGATAAAAAATGTTCAAACAAGGAAACACAATTATTAAATTGACTGACCTCCCCATGATTAGTAATACTGGGGCCAACTCTTCTAGCAGAGAACAACTACATGGTTGCGGGGAAATAATTTGTTGCCATAAAACACATCCAGCCTAAGGCAAGTTTGATCCCCCTAAAATAAAAAGGGTGACTCAGCCAAGGGACTAGGGAGTAGTAACACAAGAGTGGAGGAGATTGGTGAAAGCTTTTTTACCACAAAAACAATAGGATTTGACATGACTAAAAGTCTTCCATAGTAATCTACAATAGGCAAAACCCTTCAACTTTGTATCTCGAACTATTGTCATCTACTTGATTTGCTCAAGACTTCACAATATATATTGTATTTTTAAATATGCTAGTGTAATGGCTTGACCCAATTACTGTAAATTGATAAACCTAATTTTAAAAAAAATTAGTTAACCGAAATTGAAAATTGTAAGTATAATTCCTACTAATATACTAGATTTTACCTCGATAAGTATCGGATGTAAGAGTGACTAAGTAATTGGGGAATCTTACATTTGACTTACCTTAAGGAAATTTTGAGCATAAAATTTTCTTTCTATGGCTTATGAACATAATCTTAATTTGTCTAATTAAATTTTATTTCTATGGCTTATGAGCTTAAGTTGAATATGTATGTATAAAAACATCCATCGTCTAATAAGGATCATGCCCATCATTTCTTTAGAAGCGATTAACTGAAGTTGAAGATTACAAACACTATTTCCACTAATATATTGGAACTTTTTCCAATAGAAATTGCATGTAAGACTAACTAATTAGACTAACTACCTAATTGAGGGATTTTACAATTTGCCTTGTTGGGAAATAGACACTCTAACGGAAACCACCCAGAAAATATTTCCCCTCAAAATGAAATGAAAACAAATATAAAAAGAAATAGGAGACACCAAATATTTAAAAAATGGATGGAAATTTTCCTCCAATTTAGAGAAAAGAAAACCAACCTAGTTAATCAACTTCGATTAAGAAATTCTCTTACAATTAAGTATTGAATAAAATTTGAAAAAATTCTCCTAATACAAATCAGACCAATAACAAGATCTAAAAGATAGCACTTTTGAGAAATACAATATATGAGAAATTGAGAAAATAACACAAACCTTAAAAGAAAATGGATCAAGCTCACACCCTAGATTACGACCTCACTTCAACTTGAAATGAAAACTTCTCCAAACTCTCCATTTATGAGCCAAATATGCTCAAAAACTTTAAAGAGAATGTTCTTTTTAACATCAATGGAATTCTACTTTATATAGAAGAATATGAATAGAATTCTACAAGTCACCTCATTAAACTTCTATAAAGAATAACTAAATCACATATAGGTATACGAAATACCAACTATTACTGTGATAAACGAAAAGCCAAAAATTGACAATTGATTTCTTCAATGCAAATGGATGAGGGAAACTCAAAAAATCCTCCCCTTCATGAATCCATTAGCTAACTTGACATAAGTGGTAGCAAAATTCTCCATACCAGCTCCACTTCGACAAAACAAATGTTTGTCCTTTGTCACAATTTTGGTTAACATATATGAGATGTTCTTGTCAGTGTGAACCCTGTTCAACTCTAACAATTTTTTCTCCAACACATCTCTTACCCAATGATATCGAACATCCATATGTTTACTCTTTCAATGAAACTAGAGTTCTTACTCAAATGTATAGTACTTTTACTATTATAAAGTATCTCATAGTTATCTTGACTTACCCCAATTTTATTCAAAAATCTTTTCAACCATAGAATCTCTTTGCAAGCTTCCGTAACTACAATGAATTCAGCTTCAGTTATGGATAGAGCAACACACTTTTGCAATTTGGATTGCCAAAAAATAGTACCACCCGCAAAAGTAACAACAACCCTAGAAGTAGACCTCCTAGAGTCAGGATCACCAGCCATATCTGCATCAATATAACATAAAAATATAGGCTTACCTCCCCCAAAGCATAAACCTAGCTTGGAAATACCTCTCAAATATCTCAATATCCACTTAACTGCTTGTTAATGCTCTCTACCAGGATTAGATAAATATCTGCTTACTGCTTCGACAGCATACTGCTATGTCTGGTCTAGCACAAACCATCACATACATATGACTCCCTATAGCAAATGCACAAGAGACCTTCTTCATTTCATATACTTTTGCTTCATTTAGCTCACCCTTCTTCATTTTGAATTGAGCTCCTAGTGGAATAGCAACATGCTTGGCTTTTTCATGTTGAACCGCTCAAGAATCTTCTCAATGTATTTCTCTTGGGATAACCAAATCTTCTTAGCTTTTCTATCCCGCCGGATGGACATGCCAAGAATTTGCCTAGCTGGACCTAAATCTATCATAGCAAAGGATTTGCCTAAACTTTTCTTCAAATTTGCAATTCTTGATTTATCATGTCCAAGAATCAACATATCATCAACATAAAGAAGCAACATGCTAAAGTCATTATTCCCAAATTTCTTGATAAATACACTAGTCTGAAAAAGTTTTGTTCTAGCCTTGACTCTCCATAAAAGAATCAAACTTTTTGTATCACTGTCTATGAGCTTGCTTGAGGCCATACAAGCTCTTCTTCAATTTGCACACTATCTGTTTCTTTTCCTTATCTACAAAACCCTTAGGATGTTCCCTATAGATTGATTCATCAAGATCACCGTGGAGAAATGTAGTCTTCACATCTAACTACTCATCATCCAAATCCATACTTGCAGCCAAATTTAGCACACAATAGATTGAAGACATTTTTACAACAGGTGAGAAAATTTCTTCAAAGTCAATACATTTTTCCTGCTTGAAACCTTTCACCACAAATCTTGCCTTATACCTTGGTTGTGAGTTACCTTCTTCATGCTTAAGCCGATAAACCCATTTGTTCTTCAACGGATTTCTGCCCGTAGGAAGATTCACAAGCTCATACGTCTTGTTCTCGTGCAATGACTTTATTTCCTCTTGCATGACACTTACCCATTTGACTTTCTCCTTGTGACTAAGAGTTACATAAGTAGACTTTGGATACTTTGTGGGATCGCTTAATAATTCTACCAGACTTTGTTCTAGTAGCATTAGCCTCCCCTTGATCAAAAACTTGATCACCGTCATGTACATGTTCATCAATAACATCAGGAACTATATCATTAATAATGTCATTCTCCTCACCTTCACCGTCACGAGGCAAGGAAATAGGAATTTCATCTCTAAATTCTTCATCAATCTGTTCAACAATATCTTAAACAATATCCTCTACAACCGTTGGAAGAACAGACGAAGTCTTAGCCTTAACAACATAATCCTGGGAACCATTTTGGGTAGTTGTTTCATTCCCAAAGTCCTCTAGAAACTGATTCTCTCGAAACACCACATTCCGGCTTTGAACAATCTTCTTTTCCTTAAGATCCCAAAGTCTGAAACTAAACTCTTCATCCTCATAACTAAAAAATATGAATTCAAATGTATTAGCATCAAGCTTAGACCTTAGTTTCTTTGGCACGTGTGCAAAGGCTTTGACAACCAAACACCCCTAAATAAGTGTATTTTACCTTTCCTACCAGTCTAAACTTTTTTGGAACATCTCCACCTAAATCAAGTGTTGGAGACTTGTTAATTAAATAAGCAATACAAACAGCTTCAACCCAAAAACTTTAGGTAATTTTGCTGTAGAAAGTATACACCTAACTCTTTCTTGAATTGTTTTGTTTATCCTCTCAGCCACTCCATTCAATTGTGGGGTATAGGGAAAAGTCTTCTCATGCCAAATGCCATGTTTGTCACAATAAACCTGAAACTCATTAGAACAATACTCACCTCCATTATCACTTCTCAAATATTTCAAAGTCTTCCATGTTTCTCTCTCTACAATTACATGAAATGCTTTGAAAGTATTAAACATATCACTTTTATTCTTCAAATAGTAACACCATACCTTCCTTGAAGCATCATCAATAACAGTGACAAAATAAGAGGCTCTACCAAGAGACTTTATCTCCATTAGACCACAGTCATCAGATTGTAAAAGTTCAAGTATTTGTGTCTTCCTCTAGCCAGTGGATACAAAAGAAGCCCTACGTTGTTTTCCAACCAAACAATAATCACAAGAGCTTAGTGTTGTCCCATCAAGTTGTGTAAGATAGTTTTTCTTCTTCAGAAAGTCTAGCCCCTTCTCACTCATGTGTCCCAACCTCCTATGCCACAAATTAGCTATGAAAGTAGTAGAGGTAACATTAACCTTCCCATGAACCAGACTAGATATAGTCCTATAAAGACTACCACACTTCTTCCCTTTAGCAACCACTAAAGAACCTTTCACCAATTTCCATAAGCCACATGAAAATTGTGAAACATAGCCCTCATCATCTAGCACACTTGTTGACATCAAGTTCAATCTTAAATCAGGAATATGATACATATTTTTCAAAACAAGTTTGCAACCAGAATTAGTCACAATATGCACATCACCATGACCAACAATTTCAGAAGTCCTGTTGTTGCCCATCTTCACCACACCTAGATCAGCTGTCACATATTTGTTAAAGAAATCTCTACATGAGGTAGCATGAAATGATGCGCCAGAATCAATCACCCAACTAGTATTATCATTAGTTGTCAAGCAGTCATTTCCATCATCAAGTATGATTAGTATATCTTCTGTTGTAACATTGGCAGCCTTATCATCTTCACTCTTATTGTCAAGCACCTTATCATTTCTTAGATCTTTCTTGTATTTATAACAGTTTTGCTTCTTATGGGCGGCTTTATCACAATAAAAGCACTTGAAGGTCTTGTTTCTAGATTTAGACATTCCACTACTCTTATCGCTTCGGCTTCGATTCCTACTCTTTGATCTTCCCCGAGAACTAAATTCAGAAACCAAAGTTTGAGATGAATTAAAGAAGGTTACTTATTGTATTTTCCTTCTCACTTCTTCACTCAAAAGACAACTTGAAACCATATCAAAAGTCAGCTTCTTGTCAGAATTATTCAAAGAAATAACTAAAGGTTCCCAAGACTCCAGTAAAATATTCAATAATAGACAAGCTTTTCAAGCATCATCAAGAGGCATATTCAAACAAGACAATTGAGTTAATATACTTTTCATCTCATTGATGTAGTCACTCACTTCTATCCCATCCTTATATTGAAGAATCATCAACCTTCTGACTAGCAGATTCTGGTTCCTAGGTGTGTCTCTCTCATACTTATAAAAGGGCATATCCCAAAGCTCCTCAGCAGTTTTGGTTCCTATCACATAGTTATATACATTCTGTTCTAACCATTGTCTGATCAAGGCGATGCATTTTCTATCCATCTTGATCCATTCATCCGTGACACTCAACTCAACCTTAGTAATAGGTAGAGGAGAAGGAATCGAAGGAGCTTTCCCTTCATCAGTCACAACCGGAGTAGCACTCAACGGTGGACTAGAACTCAACGACTCAGGAGGACCAAGAATTGGATCATATAAATCCTTGGTGAATAAATAATCTATCATACGACCCTTCCAGTAATGTTAATGAGACTTACCCTTAAGGGCGACCATCTTAACATGTTTCTCATCTTTCATCTTGACACAAGGTTACTACCCAAATCCAAGAAAAACAAAAAAGAACCAAAGCTCTAATGCCACTTGTTGGGAAATAGACGCTCTAGTGAAAACAGTTCAGAAAATATTTCCCCTCAAGATGAAAAGAAAACAAATATAAGATGAAATAGGAGACACCAAAAATTTAAAAAAATTGATGGAAACTTTCCTCCAATTTAGAAAAAAAAAACAACCTACTCGATCAACTTCGATTAAGAAATTCTCTTACCATCAAGTATCGAATAAAATTTGAGAAAACTCTCCTAATACAAATTAGACCAATAATAAGATCTGAAAGATACAACTCTTGAGAAATACAATATATGAAAAATTGAGAAAATAATATACACCTTAAAAGAAAAATAGATCAACCCTGGATTATGACCCCACTTCACTTAAAATGAAGAAAAACTTCTCCAAATTTTCTCTTTATGAGCCAAATTTACTAAAAAACTGTCAAGAAGATATTCTGGTTAACATCAATGAAATTCTACTTTATGTAAAAGAATATGAGTAGAATTCTATAAGTTACTTTATTAAACTTCTATAAAAAAGAAAAAAATCGCACATAGGTATACGAAATACCAACCATTACTATAATAAACGAAAACCCAAAAATTGATAATTGAGTTTTTTATTGCAAATGGACGAGGGAAACTCAACAAACCTTTGGCTCCATGGCCTAAATCACAAATATTCCAACTAGCCAAGAGACTTTCATTTTTAAATGGATGGCCTCCCCTGCCTTGATATTTACATCCTTTTCACCATCTTTGCCTATGCTAAATGCTTCTTTTATTTCTAAACGTTTTGCAAATGTTGAATTTTCTTAATAACAAACACTGATGTAGAAGAACAATCCGGCTCAACAAAAGTATAAGCGTTACATTTCAGACTTGCAAAAGAAATACCAATCCTAAGACCTTCACTTTGATAGATGGGAGCAAGAGCATGATTTTCATGACGGTCTACAGCAAATTTGATTTGCGTAATTAGCTAAAAGTTCCACTAGCGGACACTATATTTAAACATTATTGCCTAATTTGATTTATATAATTTTTAAAAGTTTCAAGTGTTAATGTAGTATTTAATTATGATAATATCGTACATCAATTAAACAAATAGATTAAATTGTGAAAATTTATTTTTTAAAAAATAAAAATGAAAGAGAGGTTTCTCAAATTGAAAAGTAAAGTTATAAACCAAATAATGAGTTCTGTTCTAAAGGAAAGTACTAAAATCAAACATATAATGCAATATTTAGAGATAGGTATTGAAATTTCGCATATAATAAAAAATGTACAATGTAATTAGAATTGATTTAATATTTTCCATTCAATGCATTGCAATTCTTGAAAAAATAAGATCACAAAAAATGTTTTTATTAAACAAATAAGAATCATGTTATACATACATTATCCAGCCATATTATGAAATGTCAGAATATCTAATTTAGGTAGTTATAAAAGGATGTATATAGTGTATGTGGGTGTTGAATGTACTAAAATATTTTTCAACAAATAATTCACAATGTATATTTTTTTAATACAGTTAGAGGGGTGTAAATACAACCATACATTTTTTTGATAGATTTAGAGCAGTGAACAGACAACTAGAAATGACATGAAAGCAAGTATAATCAAAATTTTCAGTTAATATTATAATAAGAGAATGACACCCGAGAAAATTATTCATACATAAGCAGCACCTTCAATCCCTTTTATAGAAATCATATTTTTTATTTGTTTTTCTTCTAATCAAAATTAAAACTGTCATTGCATTATTCATTTTTCTTTTTTAGTATTTTTTTCTTTTAGGTAATGATAATTATATTCCTTTATTTAGTATCTTCCAATTTTTTCTTGAAATTAGATTAAATAATAAGAAATAATTTTTTTGAAATAAAAAAGTCAAAAATAAAAATAATTGATATGGAAGAATTAAAATCTAATATATATGGGAAGGTTGGGAAGTTAAGCTTGCGATAAAAATTAGAATTCAATATTTATAATGCAATTCTATCGAAAACATGATAATAAATAAATCGTCATTATTTACTTTGCCTAAGTGATACACAATGCATGCATTTTTTCAATAGATGTACGTGGAGAGGAATTACGAATCTCCTTGGCTTCTCATAATTTAGATCATATATTGATTAGTCAAACTATTATACTTTTAATCCTAAATTTTTTGACTCAAAGCGAGTTCTATTATTAATTATTAATTATCATTTTATCATCAGGATGTTAAATTGACAGGGAAAAATTTTTAGTTTAGAGATGTGGCAGTTTTGGTTTTAATTGTTTTTAAGAAATGGTTATCAATCAAAGTAGCATGGAAGAAGTGGAAGAAAAGTTTTTGAATGTCTAATAAATAGGTACAAAACGATGCAACCAAACGTAGGCCTACTAGGCACAACAAATACAAGAAGGCGGATAATATTCCCCTTTCTTATTTGGAAAATAAATTGAGAAAACAAGCTGAAGTTAGGTTGTCAGTATTAGACTCATACCTTCATTTTTTACCAATCTCTCGCGGATTTTGGACTTATATATACATGCATATATAATTGTATCATATATTATTATTTAAAATTAGGCACAAATTAAATTAATCTATTAAATTTAAATTTAATGGTTGCCTAAATTAAATTAATTTATTAAGTTAAATTTGATGGGTTATTAATATAAGTATAAATACAAATGTATGGATATTATTTTTGTAATTTCTTATTTATGATAGGTTAAATTAAAATTATAAAAAAATAAGGATAAAAAAGATTATGATCCCTAAATTCATAAGTAGTTTTTCATTTTAGCATCCTACTGTCTAGAAATCCTATCCTGGCCGTGAAGAATTTGTACTGAATTTAGAAAATCAAAATCTAAAAAAGTCAAAAATCATTTTGCTTTTATAGATTCAAGTATATTTTCTCTATCAAATTTTATTTTCTTAATGATTTAATCTAAAGAAGGTTTTATTGATTATGATTTTATCATTTGTATAATTTGGTTAAATTAAAATTTTTTTAATAACTCATACCTTCATTTTTATAATATAATATTAAATAGTCAATTAAATATTATTTCCTTTAATCCTATTTTTCTCATACACCAATCTCTCCCACCTCTTCATCTTCCATTTCAGAATCAAACGATTACTTCATTCTCGATGAGAACAAAGGTGGAGGTGGTGAAGATGCTGGCACAGACTTCGATCGAGGGCAATGGAGCAACTACTCCTTTCTCGACGAGGACGAAGGTGGAGGTGGTGAAGATGCCAGCATAAACTTAGATCAAGGGCGAGCGACATGTTCGCTTGAAAAGTTCTGCAACGATGAATTAAAAGCGAAAGCTAAGGCTCGTGGGGAAGATAGTTAAGAAGGCTTTAGTTTGGCTACATAGTGGAGGATGCAGTAGCAACTCTCTGGTATGTGAGGCTAAATGTTTAATCTCTATAAAGAATTTTGTTGCACTTCATTTGTTATGGTTTCAGCTTCTAGGGTATTTAAAACGCATTTGAAATTATATTTGTCTAAGCATTGAACTATAATAGATTGTTTTCGTTTATTTGTGGTTCTGAAATTTCATTACTGAAATAAAGTATTTTTTTAATAAACAAAAATAATGAAAAAGGTCGTTGCCGATGGAGGAAAGAGAAGTATACTGATTTTACTTGAACAATGGTCATGTTCAGGCAATTACTAAGGTTCTTCCATCATGAGTCTCTCCTTACATTATCTTTGTTAAGAAGAGAACCATTGTGCTTGTCTATGAATAATTATTTGACATATAAACGTATAAGTATGGGATACATATGTGCATGAGAAACTTTTAAAATAACCCAAGTCTAGAATCCTTCAATGAAAGAAGTTTTACACTTTTTATCCAAAATATTAATTTAGTTTAAGTCAAAGAACATACTAAATTCGTGGAATTTTAAAACATAAAGATTATTTTGTAATTGAAAATGTAAATATTTGTATTGCTAAAGGAATTAACAAGTGACAATATAAGTTGTCAATTAAGCATAATTATGTATTGTCTATTCGTAGGTAGTATGTGGCAATTGAAATCCCAAGTTCAAATGACTGCATTCATGGAATCTTGTTTCTATTATTAATATTAATAGTAAAAAAACGACGGCAAAGTCCTACAGTTAATATTGTCTATAAAACCCAATAAGAAACCGAATATAGATGGGTAATAGCATTCATTTATTATTGAAATTTCTGAATTGCTATTAAGGGTATTTAATGAATGATAATTTCCCTACTTAAGATAGATGTAAGACCCGCAAGCAGATTATTACTCATGAGTAATCTGATGTGATGGAAGCAATTATCAATTAACCTTTTTTTTAGCAAACCTTCTTCTGAAGGCTCGAGATGCATGACCCCAAGATTCATCTTTATTTAGATACGAAAGTTATTAATAATGTCACAAAAATAAAGACATCTAATTTCAATATATACTTTATAACTAAGTTTTTTATACAAGTTCATAACTAAAGTTGACTTGCATGCTAACAACAATTTATTTTGCAAAGAACATACTTTGTTTAACTTATAATAACCCCCAAATCCATCTTACATATAGGCATTATAGTTATAGGCAACAATTTATTTTTTAAAGAACATGCCTTGTTAAACTTATAATAACGTCCTAATCCATCTTACACATATAGGCAATATAGATATCAACTTCAAAACGAAATTAAGGAGACATGCTTATAAAACCGGCATAATATCATAACTAATACCCCATGAGTATGCTAATGACATTGTTAATATATAAGCCCTGTTAGAAATAACATCTTTTTGTTCCTTCAGACAATATCATGTATAACTTACAGAAAATCCACCGCATGTAAGTGTTCACCTTTCTAACACCAGAGCAAAAGTATACAATATTGTTAAATAATATACATTTTCGGATGCAACAGAAAACCCTTCAATTATAACTATCACACAATGGGAGTAATTATGAGTAGTGTATATAAATATTAGGGAAAGCATTTGAAAATTACAATAAGCAGCATAATGTTGACGCCAATTGTTCATATTATCTCGTATAAATTACTCAATAGGCGATAAGGCAAAATGTTAGTCAGTTACGTCATCATGTTGTATGCTGTCAATTAATCCAAATTTTGAAGTCTTTGAAATTTCTTCACGTTCTTGATCCAACTATGAATATATACTTGGACACGAATAGTCAACCCACATAAATTTTCTGCATTCATTTTCACCTTAAAAGTAGGAAACAATTTTTTATTTGGGCAAAGAGCATAATTTTAGATGAAGGATAGGACAAAATATTGTATTAGCTTATATTTAATTGAATATTTTACATATTGTATTTAATCAATTTGGACTATCTTCGTGTGGGCTAGGGATTTGTTGTAGGAAGTACTACATCAAACTCTTTGTAGCACTTAAATAATTGGTTTAAACCTTCTTAATTGAAGGAGATTAATTTAATTATTATAATTTAATTTTTAAGCACCCTCAATTAAGAAAATTTAAGCCAATCATACAAGTGCTACAACGAGTTTAGTGTAACACTTAATACAACCCTTCATGTGAGATACTAAGCATTTCATTCTACCATACCTATATGAGGAGACTTCTATGCCTAGTTCATTTTAAAAGAGCATAAAATTACCCAACGTCTACGCCTAATTTATTTTAAAAGAGAATAAAATTACCGTAATATTATGCAAATAAGATTTCTTTCCAAACAATCAATCACTACCATGGTCAGAGATCAATTAGTGCCATGGTAGGTTCTATGAATTACAACGAAGTCTTTCCTGCAACTCTGATCATACGAATTTCATATTTAGAACATGAAATTGGCAACCTTGTGTCGCACATAATTGGCATGAAAAAAAGCATTAGCTCAAGCTTTATTTTGAAGGTTTAGCTTGGAACTTTTGTTTATAAGTTTGTAGAGGGCAGCTTTGGCTTCCTCAAGGGTTTCAACTGCATTTGCCACATCAAATGATAGTCTCTGAATATCAAACTGCAAGAACACATTGCTTTCAGATGGGGGAATGGGCGGCTCCAGAAAAGCAAGACACTTATTATAAACACAAATAAACAATTACCTGTGCGCTTGGCGGACCCGAATATCAGTTCCATTACTGTCTATTGATATTAGGGCGGCATCATCAACTTCGGTTTCGGTAGACAAAAGTTCTCTATGTGGCTTTGAGAATATGCCATTTAGCTCCTGCAAGAACCCATGAAAATAAAATTAAATATTTCAACCCCAAAAATTCATTCCCTAGAATCCTCCAGTAAGATTGAAAATACATGCACGAAAATAATATTCAAAAAATAAATTTTTTATCACCTTGAGATATTGCTCCCTCCATCCACTGCAATCTTGTCAGGCCCAAGGGACTCATACTGCTTGACATCAACCCAGGCGACTGTTCCAACCCTCCAATAAAATATATGTCACTGACCACAATCACAACTCAAGTTAAAATCACATAAATGTTTAGGGTCAAATTGTATTAAAAAAAGAAATCTAGAAAAATTTCAAGAAATAAGGTTGATACAATAAACCGATAATGATTATTGAATGGACAACCGATTTCAAGCAAAAAAATTTATGGGGAAACCTTGTGTTTTGCATTCCGAAGTAGTAGAAATTGCCTCATTGTTGAGATGCACATTGCTGATGTTTGGCTACATACTGCATATGAGCCCGTTCCTAGCAATTTAACATACATAGCAAAAGCATTACATCTCCAAGTGATGTCAACGTTGTTAGGTTAAAGCATTTCATGTGCTTATGACTTATTGAACACTCCATATCTCTTAAAACCTCAACGAAGCTGCACACTGGGATAAAACAGGTTTTCTAAAAACTGGATTTTCTGCCTTCCATTTCAGAAGACAAGATTTAAATCATAGTTTAATCACCTGTTGATCTTCAGGCAGATGGTAAATATCACCGAAAATGGTGACGCGAGCATTGGACAATCCACTCCAGCCAGGCATCCATAATCAAATCCATTAAGCAAATCTGTACAACAAGTGTGCATCTAGGATCAGCCAATATATTCCGAGTGTGAACAGCTAAAGGTGAACGAAAAGATTGGATCTGCAGCCTGAAGGAGGAGGAACAGAAATGCAGAAAGTCAAGAATAATGTCAGTTGCAATGTAAACATTGGTGCAGAATCAACTAATGACCCGAAGGGATATCCTCTCCATCTATGATGCATGAGCGCATTACGGTACACAAATGTGCAAATCTGGCTTGCAAGCACAAACATTCGTCAATAGCAGCAGACATATTTAAAATCTAGATACAAATACCTGTTGCATGAGGTGTTTAGTCATTTGACTAAAAGAGAAACTAGTAATATTCCCCAAAATGAATACATATAAATGAACCTGCTCCATGACATTGGAACTGCTTGGGCTGGATGAGGCAGACCATCAGCAGATGTTGCGCTTGGGACTCCACCAGCCAGCCCTGGATCCGCTGCTACTAGTAGTTGCACTCGTAGATGGAAAATTCACGAAGAGACCTCCATCTGCAATGCTCACATCTTTTTCGCCAATGTTTGTATCACTCTGCACAATTGACAATACAAGTTCAATTACTCATCATCCTCTCAACCAATTGACATTTGAAATTAATACATACTACACATAATGACTACTAGCATTTGACATTCACAATTGTTATAATTAAATTTGAGCTTCATATCTTACATACAAACAAAACAACGTATGATAACTTGTATGCTTCTCTCGGTACATACCAATATAATTAATCCAATTTGCTACGATCATCTTTGTTATTCACCCTACACATCCTGTAAAAACTAAATAAAGTAATATATCACAACATGATATATCACAGCCTAACTAGTATAATACATTATATTTTTCTGTCACATAAATATGGATTGTAAATTTCACTTAGAAAGCGGCCATGCTCATACATTAAATAGATATGACCCTCGGTAATTTTGTGCCCTCGTAGTATGTTCGAATACTTATCTAACTTCAAAAATGATGTTTTTAGTAAATAAATTGGTAATCTTTAAAATTAAAAGGAGTTATTAAAAGTTATTGCAAAAATTAAATATATATAATAAAATATAAATAAAATAAAACTTATCTTTTAGTCGAATGGATCAATGAACAAAAATCACCACGCGCAAGTCAAGACTTGATCACTTGGAAAAAGTTTGATTTTCACAACATATCGTCCCTCTCTTTGGAAACACAATAATTTTTTTTTTACTTATTGAAGTTGGGGAGAAGATATAATATTTATAGGTTTTTCCATCATTATTTCAAACTAACTGATAAATTAAATATCAAGAGATAAATTTGAGACTAAGTTTAAATTAATCTCTTAATTGATTTAGTGAATCCACCACTTCTAGGTGTCTCCATCAAAAAATACGTTAACAGTTATAATTAGTTTTTATTGAATATAGCAAAAATAACTAGTTAAAATCACTATGATTATCAATTTCATTACACAAAAGTCATAAATGCATAACCATTAATATTATGTGAAATTAGTTTTATGTTGGTCTTATGCCTCTACATTACCCATGAAAAGAAAATAGCAGTAGCAACCAGCTAGTTACGTTATCAACATAAATTATAGAAAATATCTACCTAACCTCTCAAAATGCCAAAATTATTGAAAATCACATTTTTATGATGTATATCAATTACAACAAAATTTATTTCATCATATAAAAATTAAAATTACATAATAAAATGAAACAACCCATACCTTTCTCCTTTCTCCCGTCATAACACAGTCTTTGTCTTTCTAGGTCGACAATTTGGCCGGCATCGATTATCTCCTCGCTGATTTAGTTGCCTACCACGTTTTGTGAAAAATCTTCTCCATACCTATTGCAATTGTTCTTATGTAAGATCTCCTACAATTGGTTAGTCTAATTAATTTTATATTTAATATTTATTAGAGTAAGATCTAATATATTATTAATGGGATGTGTTTATGATCTTTAAATTAAATAATTATTTTTAAAGAGATGACCAAGCCCATAAATTTACACTAATTGAATTGAATTATTACATATGGTATTAGAGCAAACCTAAGACCAAGTAATTATATTGGAATGTTGTAGATAGTATTATAGTCAACCTAAGACCATGTTGGATGATATGAGTTTATTTAGAAGGCTCATACACTAAAAAATGGAATTTTGGATTCGAAATTTTATTAAGATGGGTGAAATATAAGATCCTTCATAATTAGTTGTCAAATTAGTCTCATATCTAATACTTACGTAGTGAAGATTCAATATTTTAGTAGAGGATGCACTTATAATTTTTAATTTAATTAATTACTTTCAACAAAATGATTAAGTCTATCAATTTGTACTAATTGGGGGTGGGCTGTTACATCTTTAAAGCATCATGATAATTTTTTTTTCCCTTTTGAAGGTTCTTCAAAGTCTTTAGCTCATCCTTTTAAGTAACAGGTGTTGGAAAAGTAGAAAAGGATCTGCAGATTAGAGCAAAAAGGAGTTGTGGGGGTTTCAAAAGTAAGAAGAAGAGAAAATTTAAAGAGAGAAAGGAGGGGGAGATCAGGTGGGTAGTGGTATCCTTTAAGAATAGCATCGTTCGTCTTTTTAAATTTATCGCACCAAAGGAATGAGATTATACAACCACACTATTTCATCATTCACCTACTTCTCATAAGGATATTTAGTAAGTTCAAGGCTACAATGTTTTGGTGACGATTTTAGGTGTTCCTATTTATTAGAATAGTCTCACATCTCTATATGAGATAAGTAGTATCTTATATATACGTGAGTTCCTCAACCTTCTAAAATAATTAGTTATTTTATATTGGAATCCATAAACCCACTTTAATATAATATCAAAGCCAGCCTATTAATTATTAGTACATTTTCTTAGCACATTTAGTATGCCCGTAATAAACCCTAAAAAAGCTAACAAAAGGTTTTGACCACGTTTATAAATGACTCAGAGGAAGTACGCCCAAAAGATGTGAGAATATAGGTCCACGTACAAATCTAAATGGCTTCCACGCGCACACATAGTCTCACATTTTTATATAAGTTAAGAAGTGACTAAATGTGCTAAGAACAAGTTCTTACGGTTTCTAAATAATTAATCGTGTTGGATAAAAACCAATAATCCCACTTTAACATTAGTTAAATAAAAAATTGTGGGCTAAATCCATAATCGTTCATAGGTAAAATTTCTCTTCCTAAAATTTATTTTTTCAATTGATCTACACCAAAAGCACATCGGCTCTTGCACTTAATTCACATTGAATTTATTCAAATATTTATAATAGAAAAGTACTTGGTGACGTTAAACTTAACGTCATGTGAGTTTTTCACTCTCGTGCAGGATTTGTAAGAATATTCAAAGCATAGTTACAAAAATCAGAATCGGTTTTCGAGGGAGTTACTGAATCTGATTAAATCGGTTAAGAACAGTTCAATTGAATCAGTCCAAATTTGTCATATATAATAATTTGACAATTCATAACATAAATATATAAAAATTAGTTATTGATATCATTTTGATATTATTGTGATTATTATATTTTATGATATTTTTTCATATTTTTTGGATTTTTTTTAATTATTTGGAATTAGTTATTATTTTTAACTCAAGTCGAAGTCGTGTCAACTTTTGATTACGAGAATGCCATGACTATTTTTTTATTTATTTCCCCTATCTCTCCCACACCCGCCTCCTCCTTCCCCAGTCGCCGTCGCCGATGCCGCCTCACTCGCCTCCCCCGCCAGCCCCACACCGTCCCTCCCCTCCGTTGCCGCCCTACTCCTCCTCCCCCTCCCCGCCTTGCGCCACCCGCCCCACCCCAAACCACCCCCTTTTGCACTGCCCCACACCGCCACCCCCTTCCTCCCTTCCAGATCCTCTCCCCTCCGCCCCCCACCCAACCCCCCATCTCCCAGTCGCCGCCCTCGCTACTCGCCATTACCGCCCCATCCTCCTCCTGCCCTGTCTATCACCGCCGTCTCAAATCGGCCAATTTTGGCCGATTCCGGAATCAGCACAAATTAGTCAAAATCGGTTTGAATCGGCTAATTCACAGATCGATTCGCATAAAGACCGATTCACATGATTTTTTTAATCATAAACATTCTGATCTAATTTAAGTCGACTGATTCCGAGTGAAATCGGCCAATTTTTGCAACTCAGATTCAAAGCACCCATGCTTTCAATGTCGATGTGAGAAAGAACTGAGTTTTCTAAGGTCAGTCTAACACCATTCAACCTAATTATATCAAACCTAATAATAAAATAGTCTAATACCCTAATATATAGTGGTGAGCATAATTTAGTAACAACCGAAAATCAAACCTAAATTAGCAATTCGGTTCAGTTGCGAAATAATTGGGTTTGCTTTTCGGTTAGGCCGAATCACAGCCAAAGTACATTTTGATATTTTAGTTCAAAACTGAACCGAACCAAAATAACTAAATTAACTAAAATTTAAAAATAATTTCCAAATTCTATATTTTATCTTAATTATTATGAATTATGATATTTACATGATTAAATTTTGTTTATTTAATATGTTATATAGTTATATACAATTAAAATTACTTATTAAATAGTCATATTCACTAAAATAATGATATAAATTTAATTATCTAATTAAATAATTTTTTATGACTTATATGGTATAATTCAGTTATTTAGTTACCAAACCATATTCATTGAAATATTTCAATTTAGTTTGATTCAATTTTAAAAGTAATTTAGTTATGGTTTGGTGACAAAATTTGGAGACCGAGTGGAGTTCGATTAGTTCAGCTTGAATCAGATAAATAATGTGAGGGAATGTTTGATTGGAGCTACTGGATGCTGGTCAGTGGAGAAACCTTTTGTCACAACCTAAATTCCACATGATTGAATTACTCTTATATATTATTAGAGTAACTATGTTGATTATTGTCACATGATTAGGAATATGAAAGAAAACATATCGGAAGGTCTTACAACCAAATCAATCTGAAATCATCCCGAATGAAATATCTATGTTGACAATTTTAATACATTTTAGATGCTAATTGGGCCTTACAACCAATTTGGCCGTATGACTAACAAATTTTTACTCTTAGGAATGAATAAAAATCTGTTACAACGTCTTCCAGCCAAACTCATTCATATTAGAATAATTTATATTATTAAATTTGTGGGCCTAGCCCTACATTGGTGTCAGTTTACTATATATATAATATATATATATATATAAAACTGGAGTCTTGCATGAAGACAAAGGGGAGCCCAACATAGTTGTTTATTATTCGTCCCCACTTTTATATAAAAGTGGGAAACTGCGCATAAAAGCCACGTCGGGTGACTTATGTTAGAGACCGACTCAATTTTTTCAAAAAGAAACTTTAAAATTTAAAGTCAAGATGATAAATTTTGATTTTAGAGACTAACTCTAATTAAATAAAGAGATAATTATAATTATTTAATGCATTTTTCTATTTTGCTGCTTTTTTATTGTTTGAATCTCTTATTTTTCACGAGATAATAAAAATTAATTCCGTACGATTATTTTAGAATAAGTGGTTTTTTTATCATGCTTGACTTTTTCATGTCAAGGCGAGCTCGTCTTCGTTGACATGATACTAGAAAACAACAAATATATATAATAATTTATGACAATTTAAAGACACAATTTAAATAATTTAATGAATCATATCCCCCTGTAAATTAACTAAAATAACAAGCGTTCATCAATTGGGTATGGGCTTGATGGGGGCTTCCCATGAGTCGGCGAAGGATCAAACGAGCCGTAGTCGTTGACATGAACCACTGCATTTGCTCTATGACTTATCCCAGTGGGCTTTGTTATCTCATCATTGCTTGAAGGTTTGTTTGCTACATCCTGCCACATACATATAATATCACAAATAAAATCAAGCAAATAGATATATTAAGTAAATAGATCATTAGAATATAAGACAAAAGTATGATCACTACAACCCCTATATTTATTTTTTCGTCTTGGTGGATATAATATATGTACTTGGTATAAATATCGCGCCATACACGCCTATGTTAGAGATATACCTTGATTTAATAAATAAAGAATGAGGAGATTATAGATACGGATTTTAGGGATGTAGTCTAATTAAATAAAGATATAAATTATATATTTTTTGTTGTATTTTGATTGGTTAGATTTCATACTTTTCATCACAGGGTGACTTTTAGTTGCTCTTTTATTAGTAAGAGTAGATATAAGAAAAATTAATACCAATAATATTTTATATTCTTATTTAAGCTAAAAATAAAATTAATAAGCCTTTAGATTACAAGGATAGTTTGAATGATGTGGATACGTAATTTTACCTCATCAAAAAATTACAGTCATGTAATATAAATAATGAATGACTTTAGTTAAATACCGGTATGAATGACTGAATTTAAATACTGTTGATATTGCACAGTTGATATGGTACTAAGACTGACCTTATGTCAGTCATTCAGACATTATTTTGGACATTTATGCAATAGAAATTAATTTAAATGAAAAAAGAAAAAAGGAAAAAAACGGTGAGTCATTGCAGCTCACATGAGCTGTTACCTCAACTAATCTCCATCGGCCACCTGCATGAACAAAGTAAGCATGAAGATATCATTAGGAGAACCCAAGTCAATCTTAAAAATTAAATTGAAAAAAAATGCATGCATATATATATATATAAAGATTAATTTGCTTTATAAAACGAAAGGATTAATCAGTTTTAACAAAAGATATGGTTCTCAAGGTTAAGAATCATAAAATATACGTGCAAAATGTCGTGCAAATAATGCAATATGCATGTATAGTTATGAAGGCTGTCAAGTTTGAAAATCTTACGTACCTGCAAATGAAGCTGAAAGTAGAGACACCAAAACGATGCTTATGAGAGCAAGTTTAGGGAGGAATGCATTCATGATGGTCATATGAACTACTTGAGCCAACAAATTATGAACAAATTCTTATATACACAAGCCAATATGTGTGAGAAATCCCAAATAGAAGAAACTTTGCCTGCTAAAAGCTTTGGAAACTCTAGGTTTTTATACACCCAGAGAAAGAGAGTTGAAAACTTTAACCAGGAATATGCGCGTTCTAAAGCTTGAGCTGTCAAACAATGTACTAAGATCATGGTTTACTTTTACAAATTTTGTACGTGCCTTCTTGGGTCAACTTCTAGTAACTTCCCACTTCTTTGCTACGCGCAATGTGGAAATGTTTCTTCTTGTAGTGCTACCAGTCTTTCAACTTTCTTCTGAATTTTATTCGGAGTTTGGGAAGATGAGTTCTCTACGTCGAAATTTCTTTGGAGGAATTGTTAGTTGGATTGTTTTGGGTAGGAAATGGGTCTGTATTTCTTTGTTGAATTTACATCCTTGAATCAAGATTGCATATAGTTTTCAATACTCTATCATTCCGGCCGGTCCCACCTTATAAAACCTGCGGCTCTGACCCTATAAAATTACTGAATATATTTTGAGAAAAAATTTTCACAATAGAAAAATAACATATTCTTCTCCTAAAAATAACACCTCACATTTTCGTACAAATTAATTGGGAAAATATCACGAATAGCCAAAATTTAATATTTTCTATCACAAATGAACAAAAATTTAAATTTTTATTTTATATATAGCCGACTCATATATTTTAAGAATATTTGGCTCATAATATTTATTATATTGATATAAATATCCTTAATCTATCTTCAAATTTTCTTGAATAAAATTTTCTTGTATTTTATATAAAGAATGATATTTTATTTTTTTTAAAATTATTCATAATAAAAATATATTAGATAAAAAAATTTAATTTCTAATAAACAATGTCAATTTTAAATTCAAATTTCAAACACCAAAAAAATTTTATTTTTTATTTTTGATGGTCCAAAATTCAATAAAATATATTTTTTTTAATTGTTAGCTCATTAGTAATATAATTTTAGAGTCTATTTATCTTTTATAAGTCATATATATATATATATATATATATATATATATAGTTAGTAAAAGTTATAACTTTTATCCATTATCTAATTTGATATTAATAAAAATAAAATTTATGGGTATTTTTGTCATTAAATAAAAATAATGGAATTTGGTCAGGATTAATATAAAAGTTCTAAAAGTGGTTATACCTAAAATAATTTTATAAAATTGGCTATGTTTGAAAGGAAAGTCTCAACCCTAGCTATTTATAATATTTTCCCAAATTATAATTTTCATGGGCTGGGAAGCTACGGGGAATGCGTTGGGTTAAGATTCTCCGAACTCGTTTCAACGTATAATTTGGATTGACGTTAACGGGCTAACCTTGACTTGATTTGGGTTAGTCATGGGACATGCAAGAGAAGTCCAAAAGTTGGCTTGTGGACGATTCAGTGAAAAGCGTAAATCGAATCAAACCAAAGATCAAATTAATAACTTGGTTTGATTTCAAAATAAATTAATTTGATTTTTGGTAATGCGGTAAAGAAATTAATATATATATATATATATATTGATATTTTAGTTCAAAATTGAACCGAACCAAATTAATATATTTTTCCTAAAAAATATTTTAAAATCTATATTTTATGTTAATTATCATATAGTTATAATATTTATATGATTAAATTTATTTATTTAATATGATATATAAATATATATATTTAAAAATGGTTATGTCAAATGAAATAATGATATGATTTAATTAAATAATGAAACAATTTTTTATAATTTATAATATAATTAGTTATTTGATTACTAAATTAAATCAATCATAATATTTTAATTCGATTCAATTTTACAAGTAATTTGGTTCGTCCGCTGCTGACCCCAAAACCTTGATGTAAAAAGGCGTGTAAATTGAATTACACGGGGTGATACGAAAGGTATATATATTAAATGCGTGGTGAAGCCCAAGGGGTGGCTATGGGAAATTACCGAGTATTAATATTAGGTACTTGATCATTGATTAGCATTTAAAAGGCATTGAACTAATAGACTCGGTCTTCGGAAAGGATGGAATGACATATCATAATTAAATTTTTTGGAAGATGTGATTAGTCAACAATCGATTACTCTGCAGATGAGCCATCCAACATCTATACAATAATTATATTATTATTTGTCGGCTTATAAAGCGAGGAGTTCGGCAAATGTCTTAATAAGATATTGCAAATTGGTAATATTTAATTGAACGTTTATTCATTGCTTTTATATACTACTTATATTGCTGAAGGACCTACCTGAAATTTTTTTCGCCAGTTCCTCCTGTACATGCTACAGTAATGGTATAGCTTGAGCCTTGAGATGGACGACGGATTGCAGGAATAGTTGGTAACTATTTTTGATGTTTTACACTCGTTACGTGGTTATTATTTTACGTGTGTTGTTTAACTATGTTACGACTTATTAGACGGATATCCCTTAATTATAATTATGTTATTTATTCTAATCTGTTTTCGTAGTTATTAGGGGTGCTAATTGAGCGAGCAAGCCGAGCTCAATATGTGTTCGAACTCGGCTCGAATAGTTTGAAACTCGTTCGATCTCGAGCTCAACATGTGTTCGAACTCGGCTCGAATAGTTTGAAACTCGTTCGAACTCGAGCTCAACATGTGTTCGAACTCGGCTCGAATAGTTTGAAACTCGTTCGAACTCGACTCGAGATCGAACGAGTTTTAGACATATATGCTCGAGTTCGCCTAGCTCGTTCGTTAGCTCGAAACCAGCTCGATTAAAAGTCAAAAGTACCTCACGCCAATGTGATTTGAACCACAACCTTGAAGTCATCAAGGTGAATACTTATCATCTTAACTATCTTGCTTCTTCATTATTATATTTCATATATATATATATATATATATATATAATATAATATAAAGACTATATTATTATATTATTTTATTGAGTCGAGTTCGAGTCGAACTACGAGTCGAGTCGAACACGACCTTGCTCAAGCTCGGCTCGTAAGATTCGAGTTCGAGTCAAGTTCGAGTCGAGCATTTAAATGACGAGTTTTGAATCAAGTCAAACCGAGTCGAACGCTAAATGCTCACAAGCTGGCTCTCTTAATTAGCAACCCTAGTAGTTATGCTAAATACCCAATAAACGTATTGAAGCAAATAATTACACTATGGCAAAATATGGAATCTAATATATTGACAATTTAAGTTAGGAAGGTAATAATAGTATTGAGTTATTTTTCTTTTTATCCCTACGTGGCTTTCCATCTTGGGTACAAGAATAGGAGTCCTCAGAGACCCGTTTTACCTGGGACCCACGTCAAATTTGGTTTGTTCCGGTAAATCAAATATCTCTACCGATTGTAAATTTGTTACAATTATATTTGGTGCGCTATTCTATTCTTTATAATCTTATGTACAATAATCAAAATCATATACTAACCAAATGAAATGTCAATAATATGCATAACAATATACTACAAAAAAATTTCTCATTTTCTTACACAATTATCCACAATTTTTTTCTATTAGATATATTTGTCGATATTTTATTTCAAAGTGACTCCTAGTTTGCGACGGGCAATGCAGGGATTTGCAACGGGTAAATTCTACTAAATCTTTGCGTCGCTTATAGTCGTCACGCATTATATTGCTGTGATTAGAGATTGGCCTGCGACAGGATTTTGTGACCGGTCATTTGAAATAAATCTGTCGGAAAATATTGTCGCAAATTTGAGCATTTTTATTAGCGGCTGGTTTACGGTTGCTTGACGGTCACAAATAAGTAATTAGTAAAAGAATCACTCCTTAATATTACAATCCATGTTTGCAGTCCGAAAGGTTGCAAAGAGTAGTCTATAAAAATTAGAAAAAAACGATTCGGTTACAAATAATGCGTTGCTAATTTATAAAATTAAACAATGTATACAGATGGTCGTGATTGAATATATCGAAGGTGGTTACATTGAAGAATTTGCGTTGATAGGTCAATTGCTTTGCCGATTTGAGCGCAATGGGCAAAAGTGTTGTCCTCTATGGATCAACAATCGATAGCCAACCTATCTGCCCTTAAATCTGCCTGAGAGTAGCCAATCTCAGTGCTGAGGTCCTTGTCCTCTGAACAGTGTAGTTGTATGATCAACAGCCATTTTTCCCCAAAGATGTATAGATTTCACGATTCTATTTGAGTACCGAAACTAATCCCAAAACATTGAACTTCAACGACATAATGCTCGATACTCAGATAGAAGAACCCTTTAAACACGTAAAATATTAACTCTTTTTATGAAGTTGTCAATTTGTACATAAAAAATTAGTAAGAGTGTGAAGGAACCGAAATCTCCTTGCGCGGAAGGAAATCACCGTCCTTTGTTAATTTTGTAATCCATTTTCAGTTTTTTTTATAATTTCAATGATATTATCCATAATTTTAGCAAAATTTGTTCTTATTGGTGGCAATGATTTATGGTCCACCTTAGGAGATTTCAGTCCTAATAGAGCCACACCCTCTCAAAACACTAAAAAACACATTGATAACTAACTAATTCCAATTGAGTAGATAAATATGACTAACTAATAGTATTCCTCTGAATGAAAAAAATATAGCCTGCCCTTTAGCTATTTAGAATCAACAAGCAATGCACTCACAATTTGGTGGAGTGGGGAGTATTTAATCTATTCCATGCTTTTGAGTAACTTTCAATCTAACCCACAAAATGCAGATATTATGTTCATTAATAAGAACATAGCACAAAGCTACTGTTTGTGCTCAGAAATGGGCACTTGGAATTCAATCTTACATTACATTCACGCTAAACACACAATTTGCTTTCTACAACAGACTAATTTCTATAGCTGCAATGAAGCCCGAAAGCCTACAGAACATGTTGGATAACGATGAAGAAAAAAGTGTTGCAGGAATGGAAGCAGTTAATAGTCGATAACCTAAGGCAAACCTTTCATGAAGAAGACAATGAAAGGAATTTTTTCTATCACGAGGCAGAAAAAATGTGTTGCAGGAATGGAAGCAGTTAATAGTCGATAACCTAAGGCAAACCTTTTATGAAGAACACAATGAAAGGAATTTTTTCTAATATGTTCAAGCCAAATGCAAACAAGTACAGGAATAAAGTCAAATTACACAATCATGCCTGCGCAGAGACCTTGTTTCCGGAGCTTTCACGTCGCAAACTATTTTCTCTGCAGTAAAGATCCTTGGCACCCTGAAGGATAAGCAACGCCAACAAAATTGATAACATTTTTGCATGGGAAAGTTCAAAATGCATACCTTAGAATTCAATTATATGAATTCAGTGTTTACATTCTAGCAAAACAATTTTTTAAATAATTGTCAACAAGCCAACTATAAAAATTTTGTAGACGAAATTTTCTAAAATGGGTGGATTATGAGGTTCCTCAACTTAGTCTAACACCATTGAAGATCTTATTTATAGTGAGAATAAACTAAAAATCTTCAACTTCGGTTAATCACTTTTTATAAGATATTTTAAGCCCTATATTTTGTACTTTAGGCTGGGTCGTTACAAATAGTATCATATATAAGTTGGTTCAATGTTAAATAGTGGGCTGGATTAGGGACGTTGGTTAGACTACCACTTTTGAAGAGGTGACTTAGGCCCAATAGTTTGTATTTTTAAGCTGGGTTATTACAAATAGTATCATAGCCAAGTTGGTTCCATGTTAGATTTTAGGCTAGGTCGTTACAAATAGTATTAGAGCCGAGTTAGTTCTTCGTTAGATAGTGGGCTAGACTAGGGACGTTGGCTTGGTCCCGGGCTAGAGAAGTAGATGAAAATTATATTAATCATGGCAAATATGTTGTGACAAATACCATTGTCTCCTATTCTCAAACAAATTATCATACCTTGGGGATTGTTTACAAGAATATCATGAACAACCACCTCATATACAAGAATGTCATGAACGACCACCAAATATGCTTATGTATACAAATAGGGCATTGTTTCCTGGTATTAGTCCTCTCTTATTTAGATAAGCATTTGTTTGGAAAATTTGTGTTGGGCAAATTTCCTTATCAATATTTTCTTATTAATTAGGAATTTCCTCGCAAAAGAAGTCAGGCCCATTATGGTTGATATATGGGTATTTGAGTCTCCTTTCTGCAAATTAATTATCAAAGATTAAAGTCTAATGTACTATTTTCTTCTACAATTTAGAGCACTTCTGCATTATTTTCCTTTTTCTTAGTTTATTTATCATCAGATATTTTTAAATTTTCTAGTCTAGTTTGTTTTTGTAATTTTGTATGGTCTTCACTTCGGATTTAGAAGTCAATCAAAGAAAGTATTAAATGTTTTCAGTATAAGGAAGAGCCTCTACCGTTGTAATTATGTGTTGATTATACATTGGACTTTGTAATTCCTTACTCCCTTATCCCATACCATGGAATTTATTTTCCTCTTCCCTTCTTCCTGATGTAACTCATATAGCAACTTTGATATGCAGATTTTTTACTTCAATGAAGTTATATGCAATTTCACACATATTTAAGGAATATGCTTGAATTTCTTTTTCATTAATTTCAAACTACAATTGGAAGTCGACTATTGAAGATCAAATGTATGGTGGTTTATAAGTAAAGTATGTCAATAATGGATTCCCCATTAGATTTTCTTCCAAATTTATGTCCCCCTAAGATGGGCAATGATGACCTTCCATCTCACCTCTTGTTGATGTTGGCTCTTCTCTACTAATCCAATCCTCCGTAACGTTGTGTTTAATAAGGCACTGAATACAGCCAATACAAAAATCCAATCTACATTCATCTTGTTCCACTTGATACCCAAAGGATGTTGACAATATGAATCCTAAACTTACAAATGGCAAAATTTTTTATGCCCTTCCTGACATAAACCCTCATCCTTTATCCGGGCTTGGGACCGGCAATGCCACAACCTTGGCAGAGTTATACAAAAATGCAGTCTACGTTCTCAAAGAAAGCTGTATTAGAAAATAACTGATAGCCATTGAAACAGTTATAATCACCTGGAAAATTGTTCCCAACTTTTTCAATGCCCTGGCCCTTAACTTCAACTGATCCCTTGAAAGTGTGTTGTCCTTCAGTACCTAAGTGTAGGAAGCACAATAGGTATATCACATCATCTATGTGCAAGCTTAAAAAATGCACTTGGTAATATTCTTTCTTTATTTTTAAAGTTCCACAAGCCTCAAGGACAAAGCCTTACTGCTTGGCAGACTCGGGCAAGAGTAGATTCTATATCTACAACGTTCATCTTCCAAAGAGAATTTGCCACAGCATCTAACTTATCCCCCATTTGCTTAATTAAATTTTCTTCGTTGGTATCACCTTGTTGTTCTGTTTTCTTCATCTCCTCCTGCATTAGAATTAAAGAAACAGCACCTACAGATTGCAAACACAATTTCACTTGGCAATGTTTATTCAAATTAACTCAAAATTTTATCTCCATTTCTGTTCACAGCTAAGCTGAAGGACCGAATTATTACCTGAGGCAGCAATGACTTGGGATTTTATACTATGACCTTTATCTCTAACCCACTCAGCTATGAAGGGAACACCCATGAAACAAACATTCTTTCCAAGCTCCTTGGCAGCCTGTCTTGTATATATATACCCAATTGTATGCAGCATGGCCTCTCCGAAAGCTACAAATCACAATTAAGGTTGGTGAAATCGATCTAGTAATAAATTTGTCCATTATGCAGATCAGCATCACATCAAAACACAAATTTCTAAAAGAACATGTCAGTTTTTAGATTCATTATAATTCTTAATCCATTTATTCTTAAATTTAGCACAGACAATATTTTCTTGGGCAAAAAATTATTTTGTGGAATCAAGATCAGCATTTGATGGAAACTAGACATGACAACTAATCTTCAAGATCGTCATCACTCAATCATCATAAAAACAATTATCATTGGCAGGAACAAATTCGCAATTGTATTTCGCTTTTTTAATATCACACCCCCTAACCATCCTTATCCATCTATAGTTTCTTGTTCTGCCACTTTTCTCAAAATCCAATCATCAGATCGAACAAGCATCCTCAAAGAGATCTTTCTTCTTTACCTTTGATGGTATGGTTGATCTTCCTATGGGAATTATTCCATTTAACATTGACATGCAAACTCAAACAGGTGTCATTTGCTTTATCATATACAGACCATTCAAAAGCTCAACATCACCTTGTAAGTTTGATAACTTTCTGCTGCTAGAACCTATACTTCTTGTCAAGGATTAAAGTTGTTTGCAGTTTTAGTTAAATGTATATGTATAGCTACAATGCATAAGCAAGAATTTGGCTAGAAGCTGGTGCAATCTTCAAGGAGATGATGCTGTCATTCATGAAACCAATATATATAAAATTGGAACACCCATACGCTAGGCTTAGCAAATCATGTAAGTATAACTTATTGCACTAAATAAAGCTTGACAACACATAGGTACATCAACTTGCATTTTTTATACCAGCTGTTGATAATCGGCGAGCCTCTGCATTAGCCCAACTAATAAATTCATCTCTTTTCCCATCCACAAATGGTTGAAGCCGCTCTTTCAAGTTTTGTACAAGTCTTTGTTCTCTTTCCAGTTGCACTTTCTGCAGTGTAAAATAGGGTCACTGTCATGATGGGACTCAAATTCTTCCAACAATAAACATACAAAATGTGTTGAAGAAGCAGATATGTAAGAAAAGCACAAGAAAATTTTGATATGACAACAAGCTTCAAAGAATGTTTCCAAAAGACGTATGAATAGGGCATTTTTGTGGACACAGGAAACCTTTAATTTCTCCTGAACTCTTTGTTGTCTAATTTCCGGTGCCTGAGATTCCTCTTCAATGTCTACAGAAATAATTGACGACATGACAAGCTGCCCAATATAGTCTTCGAAGAGATCACTTCCAAATAGCATGCCAAAGAGTGCAGATGGATCCATCATCGGTTCACTGAAAAAGTTCAAACCGCAAGTTGCAAAAGAAATTCAATAAATATGAACCGAGAAGACAAAGATGACTCAAACAAAATCGCTCATTCATTCACTTCATACTATCAAGTACCAAAAGCCTTAATCGTCTTCTCAACCACATTTCCAGTTGAATGATAATCTTACTCAGTCATGCCAGCCTTTCCACGATTGTCGTATTCAACTCGTTTTGCAGGGTTACTAAGAACTTGATAAGCCTCTCCAAGGACCTTTAATCATTAAAGAGGACGCAAGCATAAAGTATTAATTATTAACCTTGAGCAGGTGTTTTCCTTAAGAAAGGAATGAACAGAATACATTGTTGACATAAATTAATTAGCATGTCAATAGTGAAATTGTGGTGCGATCAAGAAGAAAGAGAAGGATTGTGAAAATATTAGAGATCATTACTGAAGGGGCTAGTGTGGCACTACTAACAACAGTGATGGCAAGCCCAGGGTAGCCTTGTCACATCACTAGATAATGCAAGTCGCAGTTGTACATATCGACAATGTAAATGATAATTTTCCACATGGGTTCTAAGTGACACGAAAGAATTACTTTTTTAGGGTATACATGACATTTAATCTTAAATGTTACTAGAAGTCAATTTCAATCAGTTTCTGAGGAGCAATTGCACTTTCATCTACTTCTCCAAAATTATGATTTATTGAATGCAAAAAGGAGCAAAGTAAACACTGTCCACAGATAATAAGGGGCATACGTAGAAGGATGATTAAAAGGACTGCAAATATCACCCACCAACCTGGAAGTTGTGAGCAGCTTGTGGATCTCCAGGATTCTTATCTGGGTGCACTAACCTTGCCTGCCATTACAAAATATATTAGACACAAGAAAAGAAGGAATACCCAACAAAATTAAATTGTAAAGAACAGAGCTCAATGAATGAAAAGGGCAGACGAACACACCTTGATATAGTAAGCCTTTTTAATTTCAGCAGGATTTGCATCAACTTTCACACCCAAAATGTCATAGAATTCAGTTTCCTTCACCATGGTACTAAAGCCTTATTTTCTAAAACAAGCACATCCAGAAATTACCTCCCAAATAAAATAAAATAAAAAGAACTAGAACAAGCACATCCAGAAATTACCTCCCAAAATAAAATAAAAATAAAGAGGACCAGCACAGTGATCTAAGAAAAAATATAGAAACCATAATTCCAAAATACCCACTAAAATTACAAGAATAAACTCAGAATTTCTCTAACTAATAACATACTGCTATTGCAATGAATAAAAATAAAGAAATTCGTGAGCAACCATGAACAACACGAAATAAGCAGCTCGCATCATGCATGGAAACAATAATAACAATGAGATCGAGCATTAGGAGCAAGCATTTCGGGCACACTATAATTAGGAAAATTTGGATTCCTGGACTTTTCATCAGATAAAAGACACAATTCTAGAGAAAAATTGGAAAAGAAAGAGAATTTAGACTGCACCACAGAAATTTGCCCAAGCACTGATCAGAAATCTGAAGATCTATTCCTTCCCTCCCCCAGCATTCTGCCTTTCTGAACCCACTAAGTATTTTATTACGACAAGATTTCTACCACCTTAGATTATTTCACCTCACTTACCTTAGATTATTACTGGGTGTAGCATTGGTAACGTTTTATGAAACGCTTCCATTTTTTTTTTTAATGTGGACGATACATTAGATAGGAAGTTGATAAACTTTACCAAAACTAAAAATAAAATTATTTATTATTATTTAAAATATAATAAAAAATAAATAAATTTAACTGTGCTACTTTTATTTTCAAACGACAGTGGAAAAAATCTTTTCTGGTAGCATTTTACAAACTTATTGTTAAGATAAAGAGGATTTTAACGTGACAAAATTATGGTAAATAGCAATGTTTAGAATAGTGCTTGGGAGATGTGGAGCTCTTAATTAGGATTGAATTAAGAGGTAGTTATCCCTTCTAGATAAAAAAATAATTGTATTAGGATTTAATTAATTAAATAGATGTATAATACCCAAAATACCCTACTTAATTGTGTCTCTCATATTTAAGTTTAGAGAAGGTCAATCACTCCCTTCCTCTCTCTCTAAAATTTTTTTGACCTTGAGAAGGGAGGAGAGGAGGTGGCTAGATTTTGGTATATTTTTCTCTTCTTGATTTTCTGATTAAATCACCGTGTATTTATGTAGAATTCATGTTTAGGACATGCATGTATTATGATTATGTGAATTTTAATCGAATTTGGATGATTTCTTGAGAGGGATCATAGAATTTGATTATTTTGACTAATTGTGTTATATAATGAATTCACAAGGTTTGGATTAATTGCATGTGTGTTTTATTATGAAAAAAGGATGAATTTTTGCCGTATGCATGTTTGATAGAAATTGCCTAGGTTAATTTATTTAATTCATGATTAATTCCTACGTATCTATTATAGTAACATGTTTTATAAAATTTTATGTGTTTGTGATGATTTAATATGATAATTATATAATTTATTCGAGTTAGATTAACTTTTATGCATGATTTATAGTTATAAACTCTTATAAATGTATACTTTAATGGTAGATTTATTTAAAATAGTTAATTTCATAAAAATTTATCACAAGTATGCATAGAACTATTATACGAGTGTATTGGGTTGAAAAAGAATTAATTTTTGCTAACGAACGAATGAAAAAGATCTAAAATTCGCAAAAATAATCGGAAGTGTAAAAACTGCTGGTAGCTACTTTTGTGGAGCACCTAACCGCCACAAAATAGACCATCCACATGTTCAACTACTTCTTGTAGAGCATCCAAAAGTGGGAACAGAGCATCCAAGCAGTTTTCAATGTTTATTAATTTAAGGTATTAATTAACTATTGAATGATGTTTAATGCTTTAATTATAATTATTTGTTTTTTATGGGTTGATATATGGCATGCCCTGGTTGAATACATAATGTTTGAAGATGAGTATGTATATATTGATAATTGATTGTGCATGTATTCCATATCATTGTATTGTATGTAATTAATCTAATATTCTCATTTATATATAATTTAGGGTTATAGGAGATTGCTAAAAAACTAGTTCGAAAGAATAGTTGAGCCATTTAAGCTATGTATAACTTTGTATGATATTTAATTAACACATGCAATCATTAATCCATTGGGTGAGGGATAGAGTTTTGGACATTAGTGTAAGTGTACACATGAAGAGCACTACTTACCTAATTAAGATATGGTCAACGGTGTAAGACTTGTCCTACAATAGGTTAAGAGTATTGTGAACCGATTTAACCCAATATACTCAAATACTAGAGTCTGGGCAGGGAATAAGTGTATTGTTTCCTTATAAGGAAAATGACAACATTGATGATCATAGATGGTAAATCTCTCCGATAGATCCACCGGTCCGTTGGAACAAAAGTTAGACATGAACTCATATTTATGACATTTTTTTATTTATTTATTATTATTATATTTACTTAATGGTCTCATCCATAACGTGGAATTGCTTTCATAGATAACAACTAGTTAGAAGTGAGCTTTTGAATGAGACAACGACGAAGACTCTACAATTGGATGGCTAGTTAAATAATATTAATTATTTCTGGATTTTTTAGTATTTCACCATTTGGTTATATATAATTAGTGGTGGAACCTGGTACCATTTTTGGGAGTTGGATTTATTATACTTGAGACTTGTTATTAATAACATTGTTATTGTTTGATTATTATATATATGATGTAATGGACAATTATTAGTAGTTAGAATAATTATTGTTGGTACTTTTGGCATATTAAATGTTGTTGTTCATGTTAGTTCAATGTTAATTATTGGATGATTAGTTGTAATTTAATTATTCCATGTTTCGTTCTATTGAAGTTTGAATTGTTGGACCAAAAGTGGTGCCTTGTGCGATTGTAAAATTGGTCACAAATTGCCTCTTTAACTCCATGCAAAAATCATTCCAAGCAATAATGTGTAACTCGCCCAACTATTCATGCTAAATGTATAATGACCTCCACCAAGCAGCGGATGCATCTCGAAGTCAAGACATGACGACCTTAACACAAGCATGATGAGGAACTCCACCACTACTAAGAATTTGCTTAGCTACTTGTATACAATCGAGTATCTCCTCCGTCCCACAATCTCATTTAAATGCTAGAAGTTCGACTTTCATTTGACTTTGCCATTGTTTTTGATTATTCGTAGGGCCTTATAAATGATTTCTTTCATGTAAAAAAGGGTTATAAACTTGTTGATCCTCAGGATTAGGCACAAGAGGGGAGCGCATAAACAAGAAGAATATGTGATGACTATAATACCCTCAATTTAATCTCACATTTAATATATTTTATGGTAAACTTAAATTTATTAATAAGAATAGATTATATATCTTTAACTTATTTAACCAAATTTTTAATGGTCGACTTAGCCCGTCCTCTTGCATCGTATTACACTTAGACTTGGTAGTTACCGTTAATATCAAAGTAATTTATTAAGTTGGACTAGGAACGTTAGATAAGTTTTTAGTCATAGGCCAAGAGGGATGTGAGCTATGGCTAGTTACCGGCTAAGTATATGAATTCTTAAAAAAAAAATTTTAAGTGGATAAATTATGATAACCACAAATTTTTCTACATTTAATACCTAATAGGATAATATCATATTTATTAGTAATAATAATAATGAACTACAAAATTTTTATTTTCGATTAATCATTTTTAAAAAATAATTTAAATCTATTTTATTATATTTAAGCCAAGTCATTATAGCGGTAAAATTTGAGAAATCACTTAACGTCTCGGGGCTGGAGTGGCAACACCGTCATAGTCACCGGCAATGGTACAAGAGAAGTCTGACCAGCCATCTACAAGGTAAAGAAGTGATCAAAATGCTCCTTTTTGTCAGAGATCAGAGGCATTCATACAGGCTTCATCACTATCTTGCCGACTACCGATACTCGCTTGGCGACTACTGATACTCGCTTGGCGACTATTAGAATCCCTCATTGATTGCAAAATAAGATTTAATTGATCCTCATTTTTGTGAGGAGGATTCGAAGTCTTCTCAGGTGTTTTCTCTAGATCCACGATCACACGGAATTGTCACCAAAAGACAATAAACAACGCAAGCAAGGTATGCCAAAACAAACACAATAACTTATTGCAGCCAATAAGAGACCCAAATAGTGCTTAAAACTTAACTTGAAAGGGCCAATTAACACCAGAAATTGCAGCCATCAATATAAGCTTATTCGACTTGCAGCAGCTCAGCAAGACAGATCTTAATTGATACGATAAGCAATAAAGATCAAGTGCAATCTAATACCAAATTTGTATTGCTGCAAAGACAAGGTAGAAGATGGCCGTTAGATCAACTTGATATCACCAATAGCAGCGACAAATAATCTGTCGAGGCCAACCTGCAAACTGCAGCAATTGGACGTCGTCTGAGATAGGAAGGAATTGGTGTCGTCATGCAGCAGCAGATATATCTTCCTCAAAAAAACTGCAATAAGCAAAGTCGACTAGCAGCAAAGCAAATAGATTGTTGTTGCCTTGCACGGAAGACGAACTTGGTGGGAACAAATCTAGCAAAGCTAGAATATGCTAGTAGGATATGTTGTTGGAAATTAAATATAAATATATATATGAATCAAGAATTGTATCGTTATTATATAAGGTTGGCTAAATTAAATTGATCTACTAAAGTTAAGGGTTATGAGTCATAAATTAAAGTGTAAAATTCAATGAGAAAAGTGTAAAATTCAATATGTAGATAACTTTCATAAATTCTCTTTCGTAATAGGTGGAATTGAATTTATGGAACTAAGGCTATAAATAATGAGGTTATGGTCCCTAAATTCGTATCAGAATTCAGGTTTTGAAAATCCTTCTTGGATTTGGATTTAGACTTTAGTTTCTTTATGGCTTCAGGTACACTTCCGCTATTTTATTTTATTTATCTAGAATTTATCTTGATGATTTGATATGAAGTCGATCCAAGTTTATACATTTTATTTCTAACAAATACAGTTTATTTATAACATAACATATGCTGTCGTCGATGATGAAGTCCCTTGAGGTCCCCAAAAAACAATTGATGTTGCTACACGACAGATTAGACCAAAGGCTTGTAGAGGTGGTCGCCATTGCCAATTATATTGCCGCAACAGAAATCCAAATTGATATTATTTCCCAACAGCAGCAAAAGGACAGCAAGCACTCAATTCTTCCACACACTAGACTTGATGTCGCCTATTCTTGGAGAACAAACCAGGCAGCAAACAAATTTCTCAACACCAAGGTTGATGTCACCCTCTGTGGAAAGTAACTTCTCAGTTGAAACCAACGTGCTGACATGAACCAAACAGAGAGTATCTATTTGGTGGTGTAGGGGTGGTGGTGGGGAAGATAGAAAACACAATTTCTGATGCTGAAAAGCAAACAGATTGGATGAAGAACCTGAAGCTCTGAATACCAATTGATGGAGACATGTATGAAGAATCTTATAACTCGACGACAGGTTTCAACGACGAACCCTATAAGCCTTAATAACCCAAGCTTGATCAAACTTAAGGAAGCAAACAAGGGAAGAAGAAGAGCAGCGAAGCCATATAAAAAACTTCAACTTTGTTCGACGTGATGATAATAATGTAATGCATGTCGTCTCCACTAATATATACCACATACCTTAATTAAAACAAACCCTAATGACTAATAAGTCTGATATACAACTAAATAAAACTGGACTAAAATACCTCTGATTAATAATAAATAAATATGGATTAAAACAAAACTGAGTAAGACTCAGCTGGTGAAACTTCTGATGCGTATTTCTCCTTGTAACCTTAGTCGTGGGATGTTCAACCTTCCTTAACTCTCTTCTTAGTTATCTTCGTCAATATTTGAGTGAGAATTAGGTTTAGGAATAAAGCCTACATATAGTTATTTTATATTTTCATATACAAATTACTCTTTTTCATAGTCTTTATTCTAACACTTTATAAACTAGGCAGCCATTGGGATTTGGGTGGATGATTCTCGTTCATTCTAAAATGCTCTTTCTACACAAACATTCGTGGAGTCATAGAGAGAATTGTGGGAAATGGCTAGGATTTACCGAAATAAGTGTTGTAGTGAGTGCTAAAGTAAACTCACTGTAGTATTTGTATGATTAGCTTAAATTTTTTTAATTGAAAGATATTAACTTAATTATTACGATTAAAATTTTTAAACACCTTCAATTAAAAAATTTAAGCTAATCATACAAGTGCTACAACGAGTTTGCTATACCACTTACTACACGCAATGAAAAATTATTCTATTTTTCGTACAAGACAATGGGTAGTCAAATCGGAATTGAAACCGCTCTATTATTTTACAACGGATGCGAAAAACTTATATTCATGGGACATCACCCAACTATGTGCTCTACATGTCTAAGAAGACGTGGGGATAATGCCTTTCCCCACAATTTTGGTCATGCCGCCCAGAAAGTTTGTAAGCAAAGTCACATTGTTAAAAAAGATTAAAACAAAAAGCCAACACCCTTAAAAATTTTCTGTAAAATAACAAGTTCGGTATTAACACTTTTAATATTTGCCTTCTGCCATATCAGATCGATAACCTGTTTTGTTTTTTATTTTGATTTTTAAAATCATTTGAATGCGGCAGACCTTCAAGTATAGGTCAAAAAGGAACATCACAGCGTACACAGGAGTGGTTTTGCCTTCTACTTAGTTACGACTAAATGATCTTCAACCAACACTTTTCAAATTTAAAGAACACTGAAGACAGCAGAGACTTGCAGGAGACATTTTGTGATCAGCTATTCCAATTTACAGTTTTGTCAGCATTCACCATCAATCCATTCACCAGCGAAATGGATTCTGCAGAAAAAATGGAGAACAGTTAAGAATACAATAGCAAATTTAAAACCTCGAAGATCATTGCAAATTATAATTCTTCCTCTTCTACCTAAGACCCAAAAGATATTGGGAACATGGATCCTAAATAAAAATCTATATAATTACATATGGCAATTCTGGATAGTCGGATGCATATCCTGATGCCGGGTTTGGGACAGATAATGCTCAAGAATTAGCAGTTAGAAATTACAACATGCTTTTTAATAAATGATGTCTTATATGTGATACTTACAAACTTCTTTTTCTTCTTTTTCTTCTTCTCGAGGTGAGCCAAAAGTTCCTGTTGCCGCACCAAAGCTTCCTCCAAAGCCTGCATGCAAAACACAAGATTGTTAAGATTTCAAGTTTTACTCCGTCATGATATATCTAAGACTTCAAATAGCTATAATGGAAGTTTCTTTCCATGATAATCAATTGTTCATCAACTTAGAAAGGTGTTCATAGGGTGCATATTCATTATGCATTATTTTTACTATTACCACACATACCACATTATTGGAAGTAACTAGACACCACAAAAAGGAACTTTTCTCCACTTATTTTGCATGCCAATTTTCTATATTTCTTATTATATTTAGAGATGTTTGAAGGTGAGAATTACTAATTTTCCAACCTTTCTCCATGTGTTCCCCAATCTTAAAATGGGAAAAAAGTGGGGTGAAGAAAAGAATAGTGGAAAAAATTCTCCACACTTTTTGGAGAGAAAAGTTTGAAAATTAATATATATTCACCTTAAAAAATCTCCAAATGTAGAAAGATAACTAGAGTAATTCTCCACTACAAAAATTGGCATTCTCCACACTATATTCCAAAGCTTTTGTTTTTGTACAACTTAATAAAAATACTTCACATTTAAATGTGGTGAAAAAGAATGTATCATAGGATGAAATGGTACCTTATTGGTGGCTAAAAGCTCTGCTTCCAGCATCTCAATTCTACTGACAGCAGAATTCAACTTCTCCTCCTCCTCAAAAGGCATCTCATTAGGCTTTTTGATGAAGGTGCTCAACTTCTCCTCCAAATCTCTAAGGCGATTAAGGACAGAGGAATACTCCATGGAAGAGATAGCAGGCAACTTGTTAGCGCCATTCTTAACTTTAGAATCTGCAGAACAAACTGGATAATTGCAGGGCAACTCTGCTCCCATTAGTTTCTTGGGCATATGTCTTGACAGACGCAGAATGCCTACAATGCCCATGACAAGGGCCATAACTCCAGAAAACATTGGGAGCTTGCCATCATCTTTGTTCTTGCTCGCATAAACTATGTCATGTATACCTGAATCAAAGAATTCTCAATTGGGTCATAGAAGGAACACGAATTCAACAATGTTAGGACTTGAATAACAAAGAGCAAACCTTTATATATGGACAATTTCTCATCCAGCAAATCTTCGTTCCAGCTTGCATCCACCACCTTATCAACCATGGGAACATAGTCATTCCCTTCATATGAGCTATCAAAACTGCCATGGCTATTTGGAGCCTGGGCAAGAGAAAAGAGAATGGTAGAATGTGAGAACTTGCAAAACTGACCGCAGGTAAACCCCCAACTCCAATTATTTGGACGAGGATAACGGTAATTGAAGAAGAACTTGGAATTGAGCATCAATAAGATCTATCACTTGAAGTGGACGGAAAGAACATGTAATTCTGCTCAATTCAAACCTCTTTGGGAGGAAGTGGATAAAAAAGAAAAAGAAGAAGAAGATTATAGATGTCTACAATCACATGGCTAAGATATTTAAGAGTCATACTTCCTCACGAACTGGAGATAATTGGGGGTGCTCTATGCGATCTCGAGGAATTTTCCCCGATGCTACCTGCTTGTCATCACATTCCACAAATGCGTCACCCTTGAAAATACAAATAAAAACCTTTTAAAAAACATGGTAAGTGAGAAAGAAGCTTCAGTAATAAAAATTTCAGTAATTAAATCCAAAATCTGTTAAAAATTATACCTTGGGGTATACAATCTCATCCTCTGATATCAGCTTCTCATCAATGCCTAAAAAGAACAAGTTTTTAGCTGTACATTTGGCCTCTCCATTGTGAACTCTCTATCATAAAAATACAAAAAAAAATGTAAATATCAAGAAATGGCAATACCATATCTATAAATAGAAATGAAAATTTTCATTAGTTAGTACCTTCAAAATATCAGGATCATTCCAGGGACCTTTATCTGACATCAAACAACCACCATGATCTGCGCAAGTGCAAGTACCCCAAGAAACTCTGGCAATTCACTGAAATACATGAAGATGATATGTAATTGTTCTTAAGAACGCATGCTTAAGTATCTTTAGAGGAGAAAAAACATTGTAATTAATAGTGTTTTCGAATTTGCTTTGCAATGAATAAAAAATCAAATAGCAAATCCTTCACCTTGCATCAATGACCTCAAGCAGCTTGCTTTGGAACTTGTTGCCAAGCACCTGAAATTCAAGCATATTAGGTAACATGAAATGAGAATATATGATTAGGATTAGAACATTGTGATCAAGACAAGACAGCTGACCATACATGTATCTTTGCAGTGGTTTTGGGGTCAAGGAAACTTTTTACAGTGTTCCACAACAATCTAAAGCCAGAACCAGCATTGATGATGAACATCCGATTCAAGGTCTGTGCATAACAACATTAGATTATATGTTTAAACATCAGAAAAATATTGATTGAAAACAAAATAGGCTATCCATGCTTTATTTTCTTCCCCATGAAAGAGACCGGGATTATGGATACTGATATAGGATTATGGCAAAATGTCTCTACTGGCACCGATCCTCCTTTATCCAGACTATGGGCAATGGATGGTCATTAGCTGAGTTCAATAAGCTACGTAATGTGATTGAAAAAAATATCTTATTTTACCTCGGGATAGTTGTCACCATCGATCTTCTGTAGACGAGTAATGAGTTCCCTTGCAGACTTGTTAAAATTTTTGAGTCCCTAGGGCATGCACCACTTGACATATCAGACATTGTAATTACAAGAGAAAACAATGCAAAAAAAAACCCTTAGCTCCAATATATGTATCTTGATGATCATGGTTTTTATTCAGAGTAATATATTATGCCTGCCATCCCTTCGGCGTCCTATCTGACCCCTCGGAGAACCATGTTCTAATAAAATATTTTATTTATAATTTTGGTGGAACTGAATTGATCGAGTTGAACAAAATATATTTCATACGGGCTATGAATTCAGCAAAGTAACTAGTACAATATTTAAAATTTTAGTTGATGCTCGATAAGAACGAAAAAATCCGAGTACTTTAATGTAAGAGACTAGAAATAAATGCATACTATTACATACCACGCCCTGGACATCCAGAATTGTTGTGCTCTGATTAATGTGCCGATTAGCTGCAATTGTGCAAGCAGGAAACTTGACAACAAAGGTTCTCTCAAACTCTTGGACGTGGTATTTCACGTAGCGGTCCATGGTAGTTGCTTGCAACAATTTTGCAGGATCTACCTTTCCAAGTGCCTCTATGTAAACAGGTCTCCCTTCTTTATCTACACCATGATGTCCTTGTGGATAGTATTTTCTCACTTCGTCTATTTCATTGAACTCAAAATCCTTTTTCATGGCAAGATTGAAGTTTCAAGAAAACAGTCATAGAAGATGGCGACAACTTCTTTTTTTGGGTAGTTAGTGAAAATTAATGTGAACCAAGTAATTGTCGGAATTGTATCTTTTTTTACCTCCAAAATTGAGTCAGCTTTGAAATCCTTCCTCCATTGGAGCATGTCTGACCACATCTGCTTTGTTTTCTCAATGTCAAATTTCCTAGCTCTCATAAATCTGCAGCCAAGATAATGTATATAGGTATAGAATAGCAAAGAAACTACCATTTGGTTTTGCACTTGTATACTTCCAAACTCGTATGTTGGCATGAAATGGGAAAAAATGGGAAAAAAAATTGCATGAAATAAAAAAGTCAATGGCATAAATTTTTGAAATGTTTCTTGAAATGTTTAGATTGCAGAATAATAAATAAATGACATAAGTCAACGCTCAATTTCCTACTTTTCTAATGCTCTAAGAAATATAATTTACAAAGAAGCTCTCTCAAGGAAATTTATATCCTTCTTAACCATAAACCTCATGTGGTCCGTCCCTTCCTCAGCACATGCAAAAGCCTTTCTACACCACCAAACTGCCCTCTTATCAAAAAAATTATAGCATTTTTCAAATTTTCACGCCAATCCCAAATACTTAAAAATTATAAAAAAAACCCTACATTTTATGTATCTTGTCCCAGCCAAACACACCAAGTATTTATGCGGTGTGGTAATTTTAATTTTAATTTTATTTGAAATCATGCATGTTCATTTACATAGTCGATGTCAGGACCATCAATAGATCAACTATATATATGTGAACATAAAATTATACAAACCTGAGCATTGTATGGTAATCATCATGCTTGGCCGGAAGTAATTCTTCCAAGATTAGTGCCTGGCGAAAAGCATCAACAGCCTGAAGTTCCTCATCATCATAAACTTCCTCAATGCTCGATACCGACATAACTCGGCTGCTTCTCCTTCCCTTCTTTGTGAAAGAATTCCTAAACCTAGTGGAGGCACTGATAGCCTTCTTCTTGAGAGATGCCATCTTGGTTTTCCTTTCATCCTCGGACGTGTACGCATCGTGATGACCGGTCGGATCAAGAGCTTTCGAAAGAGCAAATACAAGAAATCAAAGTTTGGCAATTAAGTTCCTTGTGCAATCAGATTATCAGAATTGAAATGAATTGCAAACAAATACGATATGAACATCTTTGATATTCAAAATTTTGTCACGGCTTTGTGTCCAAGTGCTTTGTCACGGGACAGCAGTGGCAAATCTATGACTAGTGTTGCATACTCACTAGGTCTGGCGGATCGCTCTAGCGGTCCTGACATGCTGTTGATTAAATTTGAGCCTGAATGATCCAAAAACACAACGGATTCAAATGAGAATTCATAAAATATACTAGCTAGCATTATTTCAAGATTGACAACAAAACTAAGGACCATCAATATAATGTTCATGTAAGGTTGTTGAAAGGAATATAATTGTGTTATATTCAATATATGTAGATGATCTAAATCACCTGAAATGTATATATATATATATATATATATATAGCTGTTCATAAGATCCCTCAATGTCAAGAAATATTCAAATGTCATAGGATCACAATGTTGGAAAGTAGATCTAACATATACCCGGCTCCATTTTGGGGCACCGAATGAAACATTGTATGTGAATCACATTGATCAGTACCCCTAATGGAACACTGAACAAACAACCTAAAACTATCAAGAAAGCTAATGCAGGAAGATTAAAACCAAAGCTGTCGATCCATATCTCATACCGTTCAACACAAATCTGCAAACAATTCATACCCAGAAAAATTTTTCCCGAAACGAAAAATTTAAAAACAAGTTCATGAGAAATGCAGCACCCAGACAAAAAAAGAGAAAGAAGAAGAATCCTACCTCCAAGAAGAGGAGGAGGAGGAAGGGGGAAGAGAGGGGGAAAATGTGAGGAAGAGGGAAATGGAGGTCAGGGAGGGGGATGGAGAAGAACCATTAAAGCTCCGAATAATGCTCTGAGATAGAGGGAGGCACGTCCGGTTGGGAGGCAAAGTAGGAGCTCCATTTTGACGAGGTCGCCATATTGCCAATAATCTTCTGATTATATATATACGAGGTCTATACGTCTACCTCATGTATATATATATATATATACAGATTGGCTTAATCTGAACTTTGCAACGAAATACAACGATCATGATTAACATTTTTACGTTAAATGGATGAATTCGCTTCCTTCGATTTTATTTAGTCCTGCCTTACCAGTAGTCACCGGGCAGCGAGCGCTTCTCCAGTGGCTCCCATGCCGTCCGGCACAGCATCATCCCTCACAGCTCCCTGATCTACTTTCTCCACGGCTCGTTCTTATTCATTGGATCTCAGCAACGCAACGCAGCGGCACCGAAATTGACCCGTTGGCTGCATGATGGTGAGCACCGAAATTGATCCGAGCAATGCATTGCTCCTGAGGCGAGGGCCGAAAAGGAATGCTGGCACTAGAACCAGGAAAATCAATGCAAAGGATGTGCAGTCGGGGTTGAACATGAAGATTTGTGGTTTTGGGGAGTAGTCGCGATCAAGTTTGGTGACGAATATATAGCCGACCGGTAAAATCCAACGGCTATAATGAAAGAAAAGAGGAGAATAACACAGGAAATCCCTCTTCCCTTCCCTGCTAGTGTAAAGCTGCATTTGGCAGCCCACGCAGCGCATTTAATCTAGGCCGCTAGAATTCGATTTCGATCCAACAACCCGATACACCCTCCCACCCCCATGTCTACAAGCCTGTTTGCTTGCCTAACCCCCCTCACCCCGCCCAATCGACCCGCCCAACCGCCCACCCGCCCCCTCCCCCACGCCATGCCCTCCGCCGCCGCGGCCCCAAGCTGCCACGGCCCTTTGACCGACCTAAGCCGTGGCCCCTTTGCCATGGCCCCCCTGCCCGCTGCGCGCTCCCACCCGACCCCAAGTCACTACCCACCCCACCGCCGTCGCGCCCCCGTCGTGGGCGGGACCGCAATGGCTGGTGGTCGCAGGGAGCCACGGCGGCTCGAGGCGGGTGGGGGACCGTGGCAGGTGGCGGCATGAGGGCCGTGGCGAGGGGTGGTGGGACGGGTGGGCGAGCGGGTAGTCAAACGGGTAGGTTGTGGGTGGGTGGGCAAGCGGATAGGCTGGCGAACCCAGGGGTGAGAGGGTGTGTCTGGGCCGCTAGATGAAAATCCAATGACCCCAATTATATGCATTGCATGCGTTGCTAAATGCTGGCAGCGCATGCCATCATTTTGGTATATATACATATATCAAAGAAGCAATAAGATGAGCTCACCGCTCCTATAAGTAACATGAGCCAAAACGATATGAGCCATCTGATTAAAAGGAACAGTCCAGATTAAATCATGTAAAAGGAAAAGAAAAAACTCTTCTCTCCCAACCTCGTAGCTGGGGCCGGATCCATTCAGGTCCGCCTGCAATAGGCCTAATATAGCTGGCACGGCTAGTCTAGGTCAGCGTGGGGGACAGATCTGGCCTTGGTTGGCCTAATCGACCAAAAATAAATAAAAAACAAATGGAACAAGCTCTCGTCAGCCAATCCGTTGATCGGATCCAACCGCCAAGGATGGCCCGTTCGATTTTTTTAGTTGAAACCGATTGTTGCTGTAGGCACATCTAGCTAGGGGTGGCCAGATTTGGCCACCAATGATGGCTAGTTCTATTTTTTAAAAAAATTTTCTTTCAAAACCGTCCGTTGCCGGCGGCCAAATCCAGCCAACCGCAACTGGATCTGGCCGCCCCTAGCAGAGACTAGCTACAGTGGCCAGACCAAGCCCACCGCAGCTGGACCTAATTGAGGGCAATGAGATCCAGCCGTGGGGACGAGGTCAAGGGAGAGGAATTTTTTTTTTTTTACATAATCTAATCTAGGCCGTACTTTTACGTTGTGGGCCATTGATCATGATCGCGCTTCTTGTATGTCAGCTATTCTTTATGTCAACTAAATTTAAATTATCTTTTCAAAAGCTGATGTATTTCTTTTTTAAAACAACAAAGCTGATGTATTTCAAAGGATATTTGAAAATCATCGTATGTCATACAGTATATTTAAATATAGTATTTACTACAACTATATGTAGAGGATTTAGCACTAATAATTTGGCACTAAATAGACAAGTTCACATTTATTTACCAGTTTTTATACTCTTTGGCAATTGATGGAATGCAGTAGACAACAATAAGGTTTCTTTTCTTGCACTTAAAACGACGACAAATGGTTTTTCTTTCTTCAGCCAGGTGAAAAGATTAGTTGCGTGAAAGATTGCAAATAATTTTGTGACAGCGATTGAGCCTTAGGTATTTGCTATTTTATTCCGATTGTTTATTTATATTCCGACGTGTGCAAGTAGTATATTACACAAGTAATATCTAAATTAGGTTGATAGTGATGTTTATGAATCAAAACTGTTACATAACTGTTACCATTTTCTATCATACAAAGCTAACTAAATAATATATCATACTCGCATCCAGCTAGAGAGCCTTAAAAAGAACTAGTAAGAGTTGCTTGCAAGTTCAAATGTGAATACAAGATAAAGCTGCTACAATAGACCCTTTGTGCATCGCCCTGCTTTATATTTACATCGGCCGATAAAAGCTAGATATTCAAAATGACATTTTCTTTACACCTTAAAAATCTGAGAAAAAATGTTAGCAAGATGAATTGGTTTAGTTTTACAGACAGTAGCGGAATTATACCCTTTCTTAAGATTAAGAAAAAATGTCATTTCATAATATTTCCAGTAATTCTCTTCCAGAGTATCTGCGCTTTATTCATAATGGCAAAAGAACAAACAAAAAATACTGGTTATGTTGTACTTCTACTGTTTTAAAGGAATGTCACTATTTACAAATCAATGAGAATTTACTCGTAACCATGTTCAGAAACTATTTTCAATAAGGAAGCTACACTTTCAGTTGAAGTAAAAACAAAAACAAAAACAAGTTAATCACAATTTACAAACAAAAGAAAAATGAAATGTGGTAAAATTGGCCTCCAAAAGGATTAGTTTCACGAGTGAATACATCTCTGTGGCTCGATTGATCTCCCGGCACATCATGCTCCGGATCAATGGAGGCCATAGAGGAGCATCTTTATAACAATGATGAGACGGTCCACCTCCTTTGCATTCTTAAGGACCTGCTCTCCGTATCGTAGAGAAGCCCATCATGTTAAAAACTTGATTTACCCTTCTCATGAATCATGGTTTTGCGTTATGAATCATGAGAGCCTTGGACCATCAAAGCAATACGCTTAGCACTGTCTGAACGCAGACTATCACCTTTAAACCCCATCTGGAAGTTAAACATACAGTTTGAAGACCTTAATCTCTTATTGAATCAAAAGAAGAATGACGAGTAACATTTAAAGTACCAAATTATAAATTATGCAATAAGGAAAGGAAGAGGCTTCAACAAATTGCTGAACAAACCATAACAATAAATGTAGTTTCAATAGAATTTTATCAGATTAATTACCTCTGTTGGACTGCCTTCTGGGGGGAACCAACGTAGCAGCACTCCTAGGTGAATGACTGCGGGAATTAGCTTAAAAAGCAGTGGGGTAGTCACCTACATAATACTCCATATAATTAATCGCTAAAAAGGAATAACTATGTAAAGGTGGAAGCTAACTAGTATGCTATTATAAGTTACTACACAATAATGAAGGTAAAACTCATCATAATGCACAACGTCCCCTACAACTTGCCACATTTTTCTAATTAATTAAAGTTTTACCTTTACCAATTCCAAATACAAGTATTACAAATCATAATGTGAAATCTAATTTAACTACAATTAGACTTTATAAGATATAATACTTCATATCAATAAAAAATAATATGCCCAATGGTATTGAATAGTCTGCTTCAACTGGATTTATGTTACAATAAGTTATACTACTAATATTGACAAATATAACTCTCTTATTCAAGTATATATTTGCAAAAAATATATGAGAAATATAATTCAACTACTGATCTACCTATTTTAAATGAGAGTTATATTTCAAAATCAATCATATTGTAAGTTGATTTAGATTTTCATAGCAAGTAGAAAATATTTAGATCATATATATGAATCTTGATATAATTTTTAAAGCTAAAATTTAATATTAGGAAACAATCTCAACTCAAAATAAACAGCCCACTTTGAATGAGACGTCTAAATCAAACATGACTAATAGCATTAAATAGATCTCAAATTTAAATAGGATTAAATTTTAAACAATATTATAAAAAACCTAAAACTTAGCACTGTTGCATACAACTAATTTATCCCTTTTTATGTATGCATATCCTTAAGAAACCAAAACAAATAAAATTTTCCATCAAAATGTTATTCATATTTGGTCAAATACCTAGACTCATGTTATGATGCAAATGGAATATGCTTCCCTTTCATTAAAGCTAGTTTTCTTCATGTGACTTTTTCCACTCAACTAACTCTCTACTTCAGTCCAAGATAGGGCTGAGCACGGTTTGGTTAACCAACCGAACTAAACCATTTTGGAAGTTTGGTTCAATGCTACTTCGGTTTGGTTTGTGGCTAAGGTTGAAACCGAAAGCCAACCGAACTTAGTTCAGTTGGTTTTCGGTCGGAACAAATCAAACCAAACAAACCAATACATAAAGAGAATTCCATTTGCATCACTTTCTCTACTTTCTTTTCTTTTAAGTAATGCCTACATGTCTTAGTGATCATGATATATAACAAAAATTTATAAGATCGTCATTTTAATTCAATCCATTAAAGATTCTTTGTCTATGTATGTAGAAGAGGAAGCTTTATACATTATCTATTATGCATCTACAATACAATGTCCCCGATCGAACTTTAATCATGTAATCTTTTGTGAAAAAAACATATCTTCAATTCATAAATAAGATTTAAGAATAACTAGAGTAAACACTAAAAATGAACACTCAATAATAAGGAGCACCATTTATCATTTTGGTTAGTTTGGTTAGAGTATGGTTAAAACTAAACCAAACCAAATTAGATCGGTTTGGTTATCAATTGTAATTTGGTTTCTGTTTGGTCAACCAAACAAACCTCACTCTGGTTAATTGGGTGTGCGGTTCAGTTCGGTTTTAACCAAACCAACCAAATGATAAGCCCTAGTTCAGACCAAGACAAAAATTGACAGACTACATTAGAATGGAAATACTTACAAGACTAAGCGCAGTTGTGCCAAGTAGCAGCAAGTAAAGTTTACCCTACACAAAGTAGAAAAGAAAGATCAATAAAATATAAAACATAAACAAAACATGCACTCTCTTACATAATAGTGAAGGAGCTTGAGCAGCTTATTACTTTTGCCGTATCAGTGAAAAGTATGTGCTTGACCCCGAGAAATTTGACATTTAAAGTACATCATGACAGGAATTTCACACAAGATTATCTGATTAAATAAAAGACGAAAATGGGATGTACAATATAAGAATGTCTTCCAGCATAGGCATAGACTCAACTACTAAATTAAAATTGGCAAACATTCATCTAGAGTACTATAACATATGGATCCCATTCTCCTCAAAAAGGTGCATCAAAGAAAAGATGAAAGACAATCAATAGTGTAAAATAATAACTATCCCTGCTATTCGCCTTTCAACATGCAGGACCACTGACAAACACACAAAACTTGCTCCTAAGGTCCCCATGCTCATAGGTTATCACAGGCAACCTTCAATAAATTTGAGAAACAAACTCAGCATTCTTACCTTTAATAGGATGCTACCAGAAAAACTAACGGGTGCCAACAGAGGCCATCTGAATAAGGAGGGTATAATATGTAGAAAAATGAGAATGAAAGTATTGACCTCTATTGTTATTTATTTGTGTTGTACTTGTTTATTCATGTTATGTTTATCTAGTCCTATTGTACAGGCATTGTTAAGAGTTGAAATATGTACGGGACAAGATCACATCTCCAACCTTAAAATCCTGTATTTAGTTTACCTACTTTTGTGCTTTATAAAGAAGAAACAAGTGACAGTGAACTCACAACAATTGAGTCACCTTTCTATATCTAATGATGGATAATCCTTCCTACGATTATATTTCCTAGTTATATTAGAAGTGCCGCCAAGCCTCTCTATACAAGGTTGACTTCAGCCAAGTCACAATTGCTGTTTGGGATTTGTTTTTCTGCAGTTTCGATCCAAGCCAGTTTTGAAAGGCCACCTTCTATCTGCTTGTTTGACAAGCACTTGCATATATCTGTTTTGCTACCCTTAGCGACTTCAAGCCTTGGTGATTGGAAAGCAACAACTGCTGCTGTTGTTTTGTTGCTGTTTGTCATATTTTATCAGATTTGGATTTTGTTGCAGCAACATCAACTTGCCTGGGCGCCGCCATCTTCCATCTGTTTTTTGGAGAACAGTTCTGTTGCAAATGGCTTTATCTTGTGTTGCTTCAATCTGCCATCTCAAAGTCACACTTGTGTTGCTGCTGTGTTACCCTGCACTTCGCAGATTGGCGACGACACATCTTGGGTGTATTTCCCTATCAGGTCTGTTAGTCCATCCAAAGGTGACATCATTGTGCAGCATACTAATCTGATTTGTTCTACAAGGCGACATAAACCTGCTGTTAATTTGCAATATTACCTGCTGGTCGACATTGTTTCTTGCTTAAGGACAACTTAATTCAAGTATATACTAGCCGTTTGCTTCTTCTTGCAAGTTCTATCCAATCAAGATTTGTTTCCTGCTGGGCGACATCCACTATTGGTTTTGGCAAGACGTTTGGCCAATTTGGTGCAGCCATATCAGTTAAGTGACATCAAGCTGGTCTTTTAACTCTCCATTAGTGGGTTTTTGCGGCTGCTATTGAAGTCTATTATCCTAGTACTCGCTGGTGGTTTTTTTCTACTTTGTTTTGAGATTTTGGGTGAGCAATGACCATTCAAGTAAAGGGTATATCATTGGCTGCAATTATTTCCTGTGTTTTGCATATAGCAACATTGCTGTTGGTTATTCCCTTTGGTGATTAATCTGCTAAAATTTGTTTATTGCTGCTAAGTAGTCCTTCTCAATTTGTTCATGGCTCCAAAACAATATGTTTAATTATTACTTTGAGATGAATCATTCATATTGTGATAAGACTCAATCTTCTCGTCATCTACACTCTTACTTTGAAAGATGAGTTACACCATAGTAAGTTTGAGACTTCTATTTCTCAAACAATAGATGATCATATTAATCATATTTTGCAAGCATTTAGGGATGCTAATAGTCAACAAGAGAGTTATGAGACCTGGATGAAAACTTATGATCAGTGTCTGTCAGAATTTAATGAACGTTTTGATAGATTTTATACAATGTGGTTTGCTAGTCCAAACTCATCAATTGGTGAGAATGAATGCACCCCCGCTTGTTGCTGCCATGATGGCTACTCAAGTTCTTTTACATGTGACACCACAGACTCTTCATCGTCAAATTTTGCCCTAGTTTACTCTACTTGAACAACAACCTCCACCGGCTCAAGTCCTTACAGATCTTGCCAAGTTGATGATAATCAGTATAAGACTATTATTGAAAATTCAATTGAAGATACTTCTGGTTTGTGTTCTGCAGATGAGATTGTGGAAACTCAAGTGTTCGCCAATTATTCTCATCCTAGTTCTCTTAAATTTGATGCACTTGAATGTACAAATATTACAATTGAAGAGTCACAAGAGAAAATTCTTTTTTGTTACAAACGAGCTTGAAAAATCTTCATCCTCATTGCTTGAAGATATTAAAGTTTCACTTATACCCTATTTATTAATTGAAGTGTCATATGAGGAACCATATTATCGAGATGTTATGCAAGATCACTCGAAGCTTTTGATTTAAAAATTGATTTGTCAAGTCTAGATTCAACATTATTGGAGTGATTGTATAAATATTATATCTCTCAAGTGCTAGTTTACCATTAGCCAAAACATGAAGCTGCAAACTTAAGGATGAGTTCTTTTTCAGAAGGGGGGATTAGTGACGTATAATTCAACTCGTCATTGTACAATGCAAATATAAACATCTCATGGTCTTTCTTCAAAAGATTTTACAGATTGATTTTCTTTAAAACTCAAAGACAAGTTCTTTTCAACTAAGGGAGACTGATGACAAACAGTTTTTATTTAGTTCTTAGTTATATTAGAATTAAAGTTCCTTAAGCTAAGTTTGAGTTAGTTTAATTTTAATCCCAATTTATGTATTATTAAGCAGGAGTATTTTCGCCCAATTTTATCTAGTATAATTAATAGACGTCATTAGTGGGGCTATATCAGTCATTAGGATTTGTTTTAATTAAGTTATGCTACATATATATGAAGGATGGCATGTATGAGTTTATTATTATCATTCTGTTGAATAAAATATTTGTTTTGCTTTTACCTGCGCTTCTTCTTCCTTATTGTGCTTCAAAGCTTCCTCAAGCTTGGGTATTAAAGGTGTATACAGTTCGTCATTGAAGCCTATAGATCTAGTTATCGGATTCCTAACACAGGTATACATCAATATCCCTCTCCTAACAGTATCTTACAGTTTAAAGGATAACCATAGTCAATATGGTTCAGAAGAGTGGAGAATAAACCCCCTTGCAGCAGGTAAGGGCCTCTAAATGTCACAAGCATAGGCTGAGATCAACCATTAACCAAACAAAGACCATCTTTAACATTAACATTGGAACTAAAGATAATAATTACTAATACACAGCCCCAAGCTCGTCACCTTTAAGTATTTTTTGAGACTTAAAATAGCATTAATTAGGTTGTTGGCTGCTACTAAGAACGCTAATTGAAAAAATAGGCTTCTGAAGTAAAACAGGGCACTAATTTATCACTTCTTTTAATGTTGACGCTTGCTCCAGCAGATTGGTTTCAGGGTTTGAGTTAGATATTTTCTTAGTCCTGCATTTTTATTTGCTCTATGTCCATTGATTCCCATGCTTGTATTGATCCGCATTTACACTACCAACTTGTCCATGTTACTCCTGATCCTGTGTAGGAGTCAAGTGAACCCAGTCTTTGATGGGAGTAGTAAAATCTCTTGCTCACAACTCACAAGCAACACCTAGTTAGTAGCGTAAGCCAAGACAGTCAAACTAACCGTTAGAACACCTTGTCATCTTGGCATGCTCTACATCACTAGTTTAATAGAATTATGCAAATTCAAGGTAATGCAAGTATTTGCTAAAACAAAAACTAAGAAAACAAAGAAATGATTATAAGGTCCACTTCCATGAGCCAAAAAAGAAGCAGTGGCTTCAAAACCATCACAAACCTTAATAAATTATACAAACCTCAACAAGATGAAGATTAGAAGCACGGCTGAGAAGCACAAAAGCAAATTCCCCAATTTGAGCCAAAGACATGCCAACCTAAAGATAAACAAAGACAGTCAAAATAATAGACTACTTTGCTAACCTACATTAAACACAGGACACAAAACCTTATTCTCACCAACACTGACGTCCTGTTTGTATAGCCAAATCCCTTGACAACTATGGTGATCACAATTGTTTTCACAATGATCACCAGTATAACAGCTGCAAGTAAAATATCTACATGGTTCCATAGGAAATGCACATGAATGAGCATTCCAATACTAGAAAGAAAAAGAGCTGCAAATAAATTGCGGATGGGCTCAACCTGCAAAGAGAACATACAGAATCATAAGATTTAAATTCAAGTTACTTTCCAGTCACCTCAATTCAAATACAACACATAATGTGCCAAAAAAATGGCTGAAAATTTTGTATCATCTTTGATGGAGCACATGCTCCCCACTTATGTAGTATTCTTGTAAACTCATGCAATGTGCACTCTCCCAATTCAAGTAGGAATTCTCATGTTGATGCTCAGCAAGAGGAAACCATTTATAAACATTTTATAATCATCACGACGAAATCCTAAGAGACTAAAAGTGAACTCCACGAAGTTGGGAGTCCGACCATGACTACGAGAAGACCTATATATTTAAATTAGATCTAGTTCAAATAGTTTAGCATAGTTTTTTTATTGCATTAATTCTATTATTGTTAGATGCTTATTTGATTAATAAAATCACTCATTAATGCTTACTAATGGATATTATTATCTATAACTAAATGTGCAATTTATTGGCCTGAGCCACGTTTTCATTATCAATAAAATTCAGTTTAGTGCTGAAAAGGTGCATTCTCTGTTGTAGCATTTATTTCTCTAATTTAATCTTTTATTTGATTACTACTGGTCTTCTAATGCTCTAGCTAAATTGTCAGTAACTAGAAGTACAAGCCATTCACCCTGAAAGATTTGTTTGAATCAAGAAAACCCTAAAACATATGTTGACACAATCAAAGATCAGACAACATTGTCAACCCATTGTCCACATGTATATTGGTCTTTGATTTCCATTAATAAACAATTCTACACCATTGTATTAAGTAACATCTTCGTTTTTAAGTGTAATGACTTATAAGTGTCTCACTAAATTGGTTCAATTTTTTTTTACTTCAACATGGCCAATATTGTAATTATACTTTATTTCACTCATGTCCAGACTGCAGATACATAAATTTAGCCATTAGAAAAGGAAAAAAATAATCAAGCTAATGATCTCCTTGAACTCTGAAAAAATAAATAATGAAAACAACTATCCAATCCAACTTTAACGCATCTTATTTCTTTGTTACAAAAGTTTAAACCATAATGCCGATTCAATCCAGAAAAGTTTTGGAAGTAAGACCCCATCCATTGTGCTTTAATGAAAATTTTCCTATGTTTTCCGTCCCCTATCCATGAGAAGTCATACCACTAACAAAATTATACCAGCCAAACACATGTTCACTGCAAAATTACCGTCACACATGAAAATGCCAAAACATTGATAGATTCTCAACAAGACAAGTCAGGGTATACTATATTTAAAATAAAAAATAAACTTAAATTACAAGCATTACTTGCTCAAGAGTGTGCTGAGAAAGATCAGTTGTAGATATCATCACTCCAGCAGCAAATGATCCCAACTCCAAGCTCAGACCCAACTTATCGCTACACTGAATTAATATTAAACACCAACTTTAGATGTAAAGGGTTACTAGTAAAACAGCAGTTAGTGTGGTCAATGTAAACTGAAGATTATTAACATGAAAAATTCAAGACAGGGAAAAGTGGAGGAAACAAAGTAATTAGGTTCAATGTTCCTAAAATTACATAATCAAAATGTATAAAACAGTAAAGAGTCATAATTATATAATTATTCATCATTTATGTCTCCCAGAAGCACAAAACAAACCTTCCTTAGAAATAAAAGGAGTATTCAAAACAAGAAACTTACTATAATTGACCAATACGAATCATGCAATTTTAAAGAGCAGCATCACCCAATACGTACCCATGCAACAAGCAAACAAAATGCTACAGCAGCCAATTGATAGAGTTCATTGGTCTGCAAACAAAAATTACCATGTCCATAATGGCCAATTACAGTACTGTTATAACTACGAACTGTCGTAGAGAACCGTAATTTTTTCATAAATTATAATAATAATAATAATAATAACAATAATAATATAATTAATTATAAACTAGTTGGCATGATTGAATCAGGCTTATCTTGTGTAGAACATAGTCTACCTGTGAAGACAGAGTAATCATCAGCTTAAGAAACCAAGGTACACATGTACGAGACAGTATGGACAATATGGCCAGAAATGTGCACAACAGCACCAGCCTGCAAGCAATTGGGAAAAAAGGTTAGAACATGAAATGAGAACTAAAAATTATACAATTAAAAAAATTGTTACTTACGACTTGGTCATCGATATGACTCCATGCAAAATACCAGAAGTTCCACCGAGAACCGGTAGAAGTGCAAACAATAACCCCACAGCACAATCCTGACAATTAGAAATCAATCATACAAGAATAGTGTTGTTAACCATAGTTCAAGGGCATTTTACAACTACATAACACATAATTTTCCTATCGGCAAATAGGAAAAACATTCAATTTTTAATAGCATTTTAAATTTTACCTCATAAATTCCATAAAACAAAGGCAATTTATGGAATAAAACAATGAACATTATACATATATTCTTCAATGCACACTGTTGTGTGCATGTGTACAAATCTCGGGTTGGATCACTGTTACAAATATTTCTTCAATTGTATATTATAATAGGTCAGAGATTAGCCATCAAATTGCACCTTCTATGGAATAATGGTAAGATCTCAAAGAAATCTTTTTTGGCAAACAAGGGAAATGAGGAAGAAAATATTGCATGAAAGAAATGCAACGAGGCAGTGGCTGGTATGGGATGGTGGAAAGCAGACAGTCAAGAAGAAAAGTGACAGGCACTGCTGCTTTTTGTCAACTGCCAAAAAATATTATACTTACTTCTTTTAAAATGTTTTGTGCTTCATTAAGTTCTAAACAAAACCCTTCTTAATGGAAATTGAAAAACCATAAAGTTCTAGAGAAACTTCAATACATAAAGAAAATAGGAAAAAAAGGAATGCAATGTGACATCAATTTCATTAATAAAATATTACCCCCAATTATTTTGGATCGGGAAGATAAATAAAGAAAAGAACTTAATTACCCAAAAATTAAAATAAATGTGGAAGTGTTAGCAGAGAGACCAAGGCAAGAGGGAAATAAGAGAAGAAAAAGAAAAAGAAATTGCATCATCTATTGCAATAACACTTAAATTATTGCATCATCTATTGCAATAACATCAGTACAATCAGTAAGATAAAGTATGAAAAGAAATTGAAATATGCTACAACTACAGAAATAAGATGAAACAAAAGTGTCAAAGAAAACCAATACACACCTGGAGTATGAGAGTACCAATTGTAACTTGTCCATGGAGAGCATTAATACTATTTCTTTCCATCAGAAACTTTAATACCTAATATTGCCAAAGAAATAGTGAAAAATAAATCCAGGCCAAGCGATTAGATATAACCCAAAAAAGTAAATGGACAATAATTGCAAAAAGTTCTGTTTTCATCTCTAAGAATATATATTAAGTGAAAAAATGGAACCCTGATCAAAACCAATCCATAGCTTTGAGAAACATCAAACAACTAATTCAAGATGCCATCAGGAATAAAGATCATATTACACCATTCCTCTCGACCTTAGTAGACCATATGAAACATTTAACTAAAAATCTTTATACCATTCCTTATTGCTTTAATCCAGATCTTTTTTCATCTTCCTGTGACTCTTTAATTTATTACATAAATGTATATCATATACTTGGGCCACTAGATTTATCAGTCAGGTCATATACTTGGGCCACTAGGTTTATCAGTTAAGGCATGCCAATTGGACTATTTTACTTGCTTTTCTCATGGTTGTGTGAGTTGATTAATAATATTCAGGGCAGTTTGAAGGCCCATATTGTAGATTATTGAATGGGAATAACCAAAGGATAACCCCAAGATCTCTCAACCACTTCAGCAGTAAAACACCACCCCTCCAATGGAGCTTAATTTGTATCAACCATATCCAAACCTGGAAGAAGCCATAGGAATTGAAAGTGGTGTCTTTCCAATATGGGCAGAACCTGTGTCCTTGCTAGCATTGTTCTTGCTACCTCCATGACTAGAAGCTGAACCTCGACTGAAATCTCAATCTATCCCTCTAATAAGTCATCAGTTCTGAATATGAGCACTTGAAACAAGGACTAAAATTCCAAAAGTTTCAGCAGGGACTTCAGCTTCAATAGGAATTATTGATGAGCTATTAAAGGCAAAGTACAAACTCCATAGTTTTGAACCTAAGAGAAGTTGATCTTTAGCCAACGCATATTGACAAGCTAACACACTAGGAGAGACCACTTTCAGATCCTCTTTCTGCCTCATGTTCTAACATCAACAAGATATAGTTGATAAAAGTTGAACTCTTCCATCTGGCCCCTTGACAAAGCTGTAATCCTCATTAAGGGTCTTTGAACCTTGTTTTGTGAGGAACACTTCCTCACAGAAGTCAAGATTTTTTGAATGATGTCCGACCCAAAGGTCTGTTGAACAAATATCCACACAGCATGGGCAGTCTCCAATAGCAACGAATCACAACCAATATAATTCTCCATACTATTCCGTAGCCATGACTGTGCCTGTGAGTTGTCCTTTATCCAATCTGAAGTGACAACAACATCACCACTTTACTCTTCAATATCCTTAATTTTCTCTTTAACGTTCAGAAAGGTTCTAATTGCCACAGGCCACAACAAGTAATTCCTTTCTTTTAACCTGGTAGTAGTGTTGGAAGAACCATTTAGGAGGCCGGCAACAGAGAAATAGTGGCCTTTCAGAAGCAACAACAGATTTTCTCTTCCTCGTGTTAGTTCAAGATAAATGTCTGTTGTACAAGAAAACATTGGAGGGGAAGAAATGGAAAGAAAATAGGCTAAGCTCCAATCATTAGCAAGAAGGGTACATAAGACAAGTCTAATAATGATGAGACGTTACAGAAGTAGACAGGTCCCTAAGGTTATCAGCTCCAGCATAAAATGTTGAAAATTTTAAGTACATGTATGGCAGAGGGAGAATAGTGGTGAATACTAGGCTTATTCATCCTATATTGACTTTATTTAAGGCATTTGTAAGGTTCAACTTATCTCTGATTCTAGGAATAACTACAAAAACCCCCAACTAAGAATTCAAATTTAGAAACAAGGCAAATGTCAACAAAAAGCAAACTTATGGTGTAGCACATAAACGCACACTAATACTTCAACACACCTCATCCAAATAGGTCAGAGTAATTAAAGACTCAATAGAAGCCCACAATCTGAGCCATCCTTCCCTCCCAAAGTAGATTTAGTTGATGAGGAAGAAGTGGCTGAAAAAGTATTGAGACAAGGAAAAAAGGATGCCACTATGATTTGACAATTTGTTTAGTTTTGTGTTTCAAAAAAATTAAAGAAATTATTTTTGTCAGGTAGTTGAATCACTATTTAAGAGTCATGTCCGCAACAGTGAATTGAACTGCTCGTGAGCAATCACTGTCAAAACAGTCACAAAAAACTGTCTCATGCCAGTTAGAGAGATACTCAAGGAAAAGTCAATTGATGAGTCAGAAGAAACCCACAATTAAGCCCACCCTTTCTCCTTGAGCAATCAGATGAAATTGGTACCTAGAAGAGTAGAAAAGATATGGAATCTCCATTCTCACTCCCCCTCCTTGTTCCTGTCAATCTAATACTTATTGTCGTTTTAACCATGTTCTTAACACAATATGAATAATATAAGTCATTTTCAAATATCAAACACTTCCACAACTAAAATTTAATTCAAATATCAACAAAATTACCACAGTTGTAGAGGACATTGACAAAAATGCACCAACAAATATGCCTTCTGTAGCTTTGCCTCCACATATCTGTCAAAAGCAAAAATGAATTAACCACTGTACTTTATGCATCCACAAATCAAATAGCAAGAAATCAGATTCAATTCCAACACAGACAGGACTCGTGGACCACATAATAATAAATACATATTTACTCCTCAATTGAAAAGAATGAAATTTATTTTTACAAGTTTTTCTTAGGGCTAATGATGTTCCTAGGTATGTAATTCATAATCCTGATGATTCTGTGGTAGTCATAGGAAGTTATAGTTATTTCTCTCTTGTATGTAGTGGAAATAACTACCTCAGATTCCTTGGATTATCAATAATAACCCTAGGAAGCATCATCAGCCATCCTTAGTGATGCGACCATAATAAAAGAAAATATTTTTTAGAATACTAATTTTTCCGGGCACAAGAATTTCTGTAATTCAGGTTTCTTTACAAATGTTAGCCCCCACAAATTATAATCAGTTTGCTTTTGATGGTTTGTAACAAAATTTCTGAATGTTCCTTCTCTTTCACTTAGAAACCACTTTTCTTTCTCTAGCACACTCATTTTATATGTATTACAGTTTTTCAAGACAATTTAGCATATTGTAGGGTTTTCACTTAAAGCTAATCATCACAACAACTATCTAGAGCAGAAGCGCATCAATTCATATTTATGCACAAAGGTTTTATCAAATTCTAGGGTTTCCACCATCGCTGCCACCAGTACACCATCTAAATAGAAGCAATTATAAATATGCAATGCACGTATGAGCATTTTTAGACATAATATAGCAATTTGGAAGATATGTCATTTTTTTAAAAAATAAAGTGCATTGCAGGGTATCTTAGATGTTATGGCAAAGGCAGGAGGTATAGATTTACAAATTTTAAAAATTGGCAAGTGAACGTAAGAAATAACAAGTGCATAAGGGACCATATGAGGAAACATGGTGAAAATGGCATCCGGCAGAAGTCAAAATAGGGAGTGATTTAGTAAGGCAGTTTTTTTGTAATTTATTAAAGCATTTACTCATGAGTGTTATAAAATATTTTCAAAACGAAAATATCTTAGGATGGGATAATTTTAGGAAGGCAACAAGAAGCACAATTGATAATCAAAGAGAGCTAAGACACCAATCATATGAAATGCAAACAACACTCATGAGATAAAAGATTGTAATATTGGATGCCACAACATGTTGGCGAGCATCACTTAAAGCAAAAGCACCACAGGCATAGCATATGGTTTCTCTCCATCTATTCCACCAAGACCTGCGGATGACTTGCAGATAATTCAAGACAACTTCTTATGTTACCATACAACAAACTGTATTCGTACAGGAATAGGAAATCCAGTATCAAGAGAGACTTAGACTTGAAAATGCCTAGTTTCAAATGGAATTCCACTTGACTCATACTTTCAAATTTACTAGTCAAATTACTTGTATTAGGATTGTTATCAGTTAAGAAATACATATGTCAATGTGTATGAGTTAGTGCTTATATAATGGTAGGCTTTTAAATATCACCTCTTTTGTTATGTCAATATATATGCATGTTAGTTGCAGTCACCAGAATAGATGGAATTATTGCTAACACGCTTCCAGCAGACAAATCTAATCTATTGACTTTATTGAAAGATATGGATTTTTGTTAAAGCCATAATATTTTTTCTCTAATTTCAGATTTGCACCCCCACAATATGCTGCAACGAGCAAAAAATATAAAAACAAAATTCAAGGAAGTGAAGTCCATTCAAGAAAAGATTACACAAATTGGGATAGAATTTGTAGCATACCGAAGTTATTACACCACACAAACACATAAACAAAAAGATTTGCAGCAATCCACCCAAAACAGCAACAACTCGAACTACTTTTAGCTGCACTTAAGAGAAGAAAAATTGACAGGTATTATCTTAAAACCAACAATGAAATAAAAGCAAGAATTAAATGAAACAGATAAAGATGGCCAAAAAATGAACCTTTGCTACAGAAAATTCCAAGCCCAATGCAAAAAGAAGGAATATCACACCAAATTGAGCAACTGTCTCAACCTACAAATGGTAAAACATTGAACACTGGAAAAAACTGCCATCTGTGTGCCCAAATGAAGAAGATTACAGGATGCTCATATTCATTCTTACAATTGTCTCTCATCAAATAATTTTTCTTTTAAAAAAAATACACACTTAAATTAGGGATTTCCCCATTAAGAAGCACACTATTACAACCTCAGTATCAAGGTAGCTCTAAGTAAACCAATCCAAGTAACAATAAGGTATTTCTACAATGAAATGTACCAATAAAGCTACTATAACAAAGCATGCTCAGCATCAATGTGTCTATAGACTTTATACCACATTAACAAAGATAAAATACCATACATAAAAAATGCTTGCCTGAACTATTTCACTAACAAAGCTCAATCCTCCGGGGCCAATAACAGATCCAGCTAGCAGATATCCAGTAATAACCTACAGTGAGATGAGAAACACCTTTGTTAGTAATATTATTTCTTTAGACTCTGTGCCCATACTGCATGTGATAGTGGCATCACCAGCATCGCTTTGTGATTAGTGTTATTTCTGTCAAGTTTAGTTTAGTACTCATTCTTATTTTCTCTTGAAGAGTCATGTTCAACTTTAAAGAAATCTATTTACATTACAAGTCAATTTGGACATCTAAAAAGGTATAAGCATGCATACTCGACCATTGTTGATTAATAATAATTCAGGTTAACATTCTCCTCTTTCTCTTCCTCTCCGTTTGATACTTCTACAACCCTAAACAGCCATTTATTGACCATTATCAACAATCCTTAAAGGCATGCATGTACTCTAGATCTTAGTTAACCATCTAAATAAAATTGATTGTTTCAATTGTGGATGCTTGTAATGAATAAATTCAGAGCACAAAAATATACTGGTTGTCCAACAGAGGCAAAGGCAATTCCACCACAAGCTGCCGATACAATTACCACGACTAGATCGGATATCAACCTGTAGAATTAAAAAGTCGGTGAAAAGCACATCTATACCAATCATCAATAGCTACTAAAAAAAGAGGAATGGAGCATGATATTTTACAACATTTGACTCACCTCAAATCTAACTGTAGGACAGGATATTTGGACTTGGGATTTGATATAATGAAGACATTATCCTGTAATAGGATACAAAACTATTATAAGAGCATGGATAACATTTTAAATAGGTATCCCTTTGAGAAAGATCCACAGGACCGAGAATTAAGAAACTATCACATCAAAAGGCACCTTCCGGTCAATTATTGTAGGTGTGTCCTCTGCACTATTCTCATTATCCAAATTAAATATATGGTGAAGTTGAAATGACCTGAGAAGGGAGACCAGAAAACAGAAACATGTATTACAAATCATACCCTTTTCTCTCATTTAACGAACTACATACTTTTTTCAGTAAAAAATAAAACTTATCCAATAGTGTCAATTGGCAAGGGAAATTGAACGTACTCCTCCTTGGTGTCATTCTTTTTGGGCTTAACTCTTGCTACTGTTTCGAGAACAGCCTAAAGTAAAGAAAATAGAACGCCTTCAGAACAAATAATTCAAAACAGTAATGAAAAAAACAAATTAATTCTACATTACATTCATCAATCATTGTTCATCCAGCTAATCCCAAAGAAGTAGAGATCGGAATGTGCAATAAATTCCAAATAATTGAGGTGAGGAAGATGCAATGAATCAATTGGTGTAAACAACTACACCCATAACACATAGAAGTAAAACAAAAAGAAAAAAAATGAAGAGGAACATGGTGCCAAAGCAAGTGAAAGTATAATGACTCTTTCTTGTAATATCATTTCCATCCTCCACAATTAATTGGATGCTGAGGAAGTCTTCAACAGACAAGAAAAAAATGGAAACAAACATATGCCACTTCGACTTTACATAAACCATTTCCATATGCAATCATATTAACCAAGTCCTTCCCCTTTCCTTGAGATAATGAGATCTTTATAATTGCATACTCCTTAGAGCAAATTAATACTGAAACGCTAAGCATTTTACACATGACAAACCATCAGTTGCAATGCCATGCATCCTCCAAACAAAAACAAGGTTGGGAGTTATTGCATAATATCTAATACTAAGATTTTGCTGACAGAGAACATAGACTTAAATCAGACATATTTTCAGCATGTATTCATTCCAAAAGAAAGTAGCAGCATAAACCCCAAAAGTTGAATTAATAGCATTAACCAATTTTGTACTTTAAGCAAAATATCAAAATAAATAAAATAAAAACGCATCAGAAACTGATCACATATGCCAACAACTCGTAAGAAAGAACAAAAACAAGAGAATCACCATCAACCTGTTGTTCTGCAACACTATTGTTGAAGCCCCCTGTGTCAGCAACTACACCAAAAAGAAATGATTCATGGTTAGCACATGGCAAATTAAAATAAATTAGCAACAAAGCAGACACAAAGCACAACATAAAAGCATCTGTAGCAATTTTGTTAATATGAAAAGGTTTAACCAAAAATGTGTTTCATATATGTAATCTTTCGCTTGTCCACTTCAATTTTACGCTGAGCCAAGCAAAAAGTAGACAACAATGAGTGATAAGCATAAAAGAAAGTGAGCTAAAAACAGGAAGAATAAACATCTACATACAAATATGCTACCAAACTTGACCAACATCAAAATAACATAACAAGACAAACCCTGGACAGGGTATAACAATGTAAAATAGATTACTCTGAATTCATACCCGGGCAGAATCAAATCAGCAACCACCCTAAAAATGTTATTGTTGTGGTCATAAATGTTAAAAGAGCCTACTCAAACCCTAAAAAATAGGGTATAAAATAGATGATTCCTCTGAATTCGTACACTGGTAGAATCAAATCAGAATCTAACCTACAAAATGCCACAACTGGAGCAACAGATAAGAGTAACATAAACCAGCATACTCAAACCCTAAAAATAAATCATCATCTACCCTAAAAAATGCCAAATATGGAGCAATAGCTAAGAACTGTTACCAGTATAGTGAGAAGGAAGGGGTAATCAGGGAATTTTGTAAAGATTGTAAGGACATAATGGGAGATTGAGGCAATGTGAATGTGTGAGCACAAGAGAAGGGAATATAAAAGGTAGAAACAAGTTACAATATGATTATGCTTTCTTAAATATATCAAATTGTTACTTTGAAAAGAATAAGAAAGTTTTCCCAAAATCTGACAAAGATCTGGACAGTCAATAGAAAAACTGGGAACAAAGTTCGGGAAAACTCTCATTTTCTTTTTAAAGAATCAATGTGATCTGCTTACAAAAACATAATCCTGTCACAACTTCTTTCTACCTTTTATATTCCCTTCTCTCGTGCTCACCCATTAACATTGACTCAACTCCCCATTATGTCCTTACAATCTTTTCAAAATTCCCTAATTACCCCTTCTCACTATACGGGTAACAGTAACATACAAGAATGAAGAGCCCATTCACCCTAAAAAATAGGTTATAACATAATAGGTTGCTCTGAATTCTTACTCTGGCAAAATCATATCAGCATCCACCCAAAATGCCACTATTGAAGCACAGATCACCGAACATACAAAAGCCTACTCAAACCCTAATACATCGGGTAAGATAATTCCTCTGAATTCACACTCTAGCAGAATCAAATCAACATCCAACCTAAAACATTTCATTATTTTTGCAATAGAAAAGCACAACATAAAAGAAGCTAATCAAACAATAAAAAAGTACAGCATAACATAGTAGATTACTCTGAATTCATACTTTCACAGAATCAAATCAGCATCTAACCTAAAAGATGCCATTATTGATGCAATAGACAAATGCAGCATACAAGAACTGACTCACACTCTAAAAATTAGTTATAACATAGATGATTCTGCCAAATTCAAACTCTGGCAGAATCAAATCAGCATCTATCCTAAAAAATGATTGTTGTTGTAAATAAATGTTAAAAGACTCTACTCAAACCCCATAAAACATGGTATAGAATATTAGATTACTCTGAATTCACACCAATCAAATCAGCATCTAACCTAAAAAATGTCACCATAATAGCAACAGACAAGCACAACATAAAAGAGCCTACTTGATCCCTAAAAGGTAGGGTATAACATACTTTAAATTCGTACTTGGGTAAAACCAACTCAGCATCTAACCTAAAATATGCCACTATTGGATCAATCAATAAGCACAAAATACAAGATTCTTTTTAGACCCTTAATTATAGGGTATAACATAATAGATTACTATGAATTACAGCCGACAAGAAGAAATAGATTACTCTGGAAACATCAAATTAGTATCTACCCTAAAAATGTCATTTTTGTTGTCATAGATGTTACAAGAGCCTGCTAGAACCATAAAAATAGGACCAAAAATAGTAGATTAGATAATTATGAATTCGCACTCTGAAATAATCAAACCAGCACCTCCCCTAAAAAATGTCATTGCTGTTGTCATAGATGTTACAAAACTCTACTCAAACCCAACAAATATGCGGGCATAACATAGTAGATTAGATTACTCTTAAGTTCGTAAGATGGCAGAATCAAATCAGCATCCATCCTAAAAAATGATTGTTGTTGAAAATAGATGTGACCCTACTCAAACCCTAAAAAATAGTGCAAGCACAGTAGAATAAGATTACTCCGAATTCATACTCTGCCAGAATCAAATCAGCATTTATCCTAAAAAATGCCACCATTGGAGCAACAAACAAGCGCAAACATACAAGATTCTACTCAAGCCCTACAAAATGGTGTATAACTTAAAAGATTAAATTACTCTGAATTGGAACTCAGGCAGAATCAAACCAGCACCTACCATGAAAAATGCCATTGCTGCTATCATAGATGTTACAACTCTACCCTCTACTCAAACCCTAAAAAGAAGTTGCACAGCATAATAGAATAGATTACTCCGAATTCGTACTCTTCAACAATCAAATCAGCATCTACCCTAAAAATATGCAACAGACAACAAGCGCAAACACACAGGATCCTACTCAAACCCTATCTAGGGTTACGAATACAGTGCAGCTCAAGTCCATTTTCAAGAAACTCCACTGCAACAAAAAAAAAATGGTGGTGGCGGGGGAGGGGCAGATCTACGAACCGTCAGCCTGCTCGTTGTCGGGGAACTCCTTCTCAAGGGCGCGGTCGATGATGTCGGCGAAGCTGTCCTCCTTTGATCCGGCGAGGGTGGCGTTCTCGGCGGCGGCGGTGGCGGATCGGTCGGCGGATCCGGGGAGGGAGAGGGCGGGCGGGGCGGCGGAGAAGAGGAGGAGGAGGAGGAGGAGGAGGAAGAGGGAAGACATTGGAGAGGAGGAGAAGCTCGTCTGCTCGGGGGCGGCCATCACTCGTCGGTGGCCATGGATGGTGGCTAAGCTAGCGTGGGGGGGTGTGTGGGTGATGTGGAGAGAAGGAAACGAGAAATGGAGACGATGGACCCCCCGGGCCCACGAACTATTGTATATGTTTTTCTAAAGTAAGCCGTTAATGGTCGGTTTTGGTTGCCGTTTGAGAATAACAGGGGATAAAAAAAAAGTAAATGAAATAAATATATAATAAAATAAAATAAAAAATTTTCAAAAATTTATTTACATAATGAAAAAATAAGCCGGATTCTGCCACCCCCCAGCCCCGCCTTGCTCCCCAGCCCCGTCCCGCCCTTGGCCCTGCCCAGCCGGCAGCCGCGGTACCCCACTGCCCCTACCCACTGCTGCAGGGCCCCTCCCCCCGCTTTGTTCCCCCCCACTGCCCGGGCCGCCACTATATGCCCCACCCCTGCCCCCACCCGCAACTACGCCCCCACCCCCTGTGTTTCCCCCTCACCATTCCCCCTACTTGGGCGAGCCGCGGCCCCCCCTCCCTCGCCCGGCGCCGCAGCCCACCCCCCACCCCTGCCCGTAGACGCGGTCACTGTAACACCCCAAATCCGGTCCACGCTCGTGACCCGAACCGGCATGTTACAGGCCCCGATTAGGTCGGCTAACCCAAACCCAACTCGTGCAGATCTAATCTCGGCGTCTTAAGATGAAAATACGACTCGTCATGCATGGATAAATGCTCAAAATCCTAACATGATACTATATGGATGACGTACAAGGTAATTCATACAACAATACGATTACGATCAAAATTAGTAAAAATTCTAAAATATAACGGACATAAATCTCCCCTAAAAGTGTAATTAGGGTCCACCCTATCAAAGTAATATATATAAGTATATGTGCATATATATCAACAATTTTATTAACACAATCTAATATACTGTAAACTCATTATAGAACTAGGTCTCAACCCACAACACTTCCACTATGCACTCTATTCATATTTCACAATCTATCATGTCTTAACATTTAATCATGTCACATCATCATGTCTCAAACATTTAATCACCCCATTCACTATATAATAACATCATAAACACAATATAATCACCCAATCGACTGACATGTGTGCAAACGACAACAGTGCTCCTCCGTCCAAGCTGGCTCCTCCAACTTGTGATTATTACCTACATATAGTATAAAAGCACGTTAGTAACAAGTGTTATTGGTCTGGAAATAAAATAACTATAACAAACTAGCTATGAGAGCAAACTCTCATATAAAAGAAAACATCATATACTCCACGTGAACACTCTGAAGGGCACTACTGAGGAGCCACTGGGCTGCAAACCCGGTAGCATCCTGAACTTACTAATCTACTGCTCGCTCCGATGCACGAATCGGCCGATTCCGTGTAGAATCGGCCGATTTAAATCGGATCGGCATCGCGCCGATCCGATTTCGGGGCCGACTCGGTCGGCCGAGTTTGCCTGATTCCGACCGATTTAACTCGGAATCGGAATCGGCCGATTTAAATCGGAATCGATTTTTTTATGAAATTACTAAAATACCCTAGGTATGAGTTTTATTAAATTATTTAAGCATGGGTAAAATGGTAATTTGGATTTTAAAAACCTAAAATCAAACCTGCTCCCCCCACGCCGCCGCCGCTCGTCCGCCCGCTGCCGCCCCGTTTCCGCCCTCCGTCGTGCATCCCCGACTCCAGGCTCGCCGCCGACCGGGCTACGCGACCTCGCCGCCGACGTGTGGCCGGACCGAATCGAGCTGTGACACACGAATCGCCGGCGGTCCGGCCGCCTCGCCGCCGGCTTCGGGCCGCCAACTGTTCGTCCGACCGGGCTGCCGACATCCTCCGACATCGCCGCCGCGAGACTCGCCGCCGACTGGGGCGACGGCGGCGGCGGCCGGGGGGGGGTAAAGAGTGGCATTCTCGTAATTAAAAGTTGACTCGAGTCTAACTCGAGTCAAAAATAATAATTAATTCTAAATAATTTTAAAAAAATCTTAAAAAATATTTAAAAATATCATAAACTATAATACACAGAATAATATCAAAATAACATCAATACCCAATTTTAATATATTTATATTATAAATTGTCAAATTATTATATATGACCGATTAAATTAATTTAGACCGATTCAACTGAACCGATTCTTGGCCGATTCAGACCGATTCCGATTCCGACTCCCTGGAAAACCGATTCCGATTCCGACTCCAATTCATGCAACCATGGCTGCTGGTACTGTGCTGCTCTCGGCACTTCTTTTTCAGTACTTCACGTAAACCTTTATCCTAAGCCCTCTCCTTACCTCCATATTTCTCCTAGCCTTGAGCACGAAGGCCGAGTACTCTCAGGCAGTCGCCTTTAATACCCTTTGAACCACAAGTCCGGACATGCGCTGTACTAAACAGTACCCGTAAACCTCCACGTTCTTCGGGTGTGAGGAACTCAAACACGGAGTTGTTAGGATCCCTCGGGAATGGAACAGTCCGCTGGAACTAATCCAGAGCCCGCTTTGACTATCACGGCATCCACTCATGGTACGTGCAGTCGGTTTCTCCATCTCTCGTCTCACTAAAAACGCGAAAACTACATATATATATAGGGCTAGGTAGGGATTTATATAATAGGCCCGAAGGCAACTTGTGGTGGATCTTGTTTTCAAAATCATCCTCGAGGGGTTATTAATCCGGAAATCTGTTCGGCTAGATGGCCCGAGTTAAGTGGGATCCAATAAAATGCCACTTAACCCGTCCTATAAATGATAAGATAAACATACAATAGAAAGACGTAAAATAGAGTCGAGTCCTAAACGGGCCTGGTAGAAGCTCCAAGCGTGTCATCGCGCGTAGGCGGCGAGCTCCTAGTTCGTACCTACACATCAAAACTAATAACTAACGCCCGCTAACTAAATGATGCATCAAACTCAATGAACATCATACACAATACGAATAACATCCATCAACAGTCAAATAATCATAATGTGAAAATAATTCTAAGTCATCCTATTCATACCAATTTTATACTATTTTTCTAAGTTACGTCATACTCGATTAGCATGCTCAAACTCGATCTACCTTATTAGATCACTCACTATTCATTCCCAATTAATTACATCATGCAATCATCACTGCACTCATACTCATACATTTATCATGACAATTATTCAATCCTAGCATATTGTGCTAACAATCATCAATTTTAAATAACTAACTCAGAGGTAATTATACCTCATGTCAATGACAATCGGCGACGACTAAGGTTTCGTCGCGCATCTCGGAGCTCGAATTTGGTGCTCATCGATGTCCAATGTTCGATCGGGATCAACTGCATGAGCTTCGCGGAAGATCTGCCAAATTCCTACAAATCTGGTTTTCCGGCGGGTTTCGGTGGTTTTCCGACAAGTTCCGGCGGTTTTCCGACAACAACCGCCGGCAACGTCTACTGGCCAAAAAGTAAGGGTATTGGGTACCCTTGGAACCGGCTCGGCAAGCCTGACGCGTCTACAGCATCGACAGGGTCGGCGGAGTTGGCGGCTCGCCAGAAAATGGTCAAAACAGTGGTGACGGCCATGGGTGACTCGATCCGGCCGGCCTGGGCGGCGACGGCCTCTGCTTCGGTCAGGAAGGGTCACTGGGTGGTCGAGGGTGCTGAGGCGACCACCTGATCGTGGCAGCGATGGTTGCCGGCGGCGGAATCGGCGACGCGACCGAAATGTAGCCGTGGCTCTAGGTGAGGCGATTCCGGCGTCACGGCGGCCTGGTAGCGTCCGGGGCTGGTCGGGGCGGCACGGCAATGCCGTGGCGGGGCTAGGCAGCGTCGATCGTTGGCCGGGCGGCGGCGACACTGCACGAGGCGGCGTCAGGGTTTGGGAAGAAGATGTCTAGAGGGGAGAAAAATAACTCGGTGGCAATTTCGTAAATAAGACTTGACTCGTCTCCGACTCGAGTCAAGTATAATAACTAAGTCGTATTAAATCCTAAAAAAATTCATAAAAATCGGGAAAAATCCTGTAAAATCAAACAAATACCAAACATCGTAATGGTATGCTCTAGAACTATCAACCCACCCAAACTGCCCGTAATGCGTACCTAACGTGGTAACGGCCTAAAACTAATTCTACGATCCACTATATATAAAAATAAAAAAATGACTGGCATACTCACATATATCTGATAACTCATTCTGTTCTGCTATGTTCATGACGGTATTATCATATACTTGGGTACGCATGACCTCATAGCTCATACACGTGACTGGTGTCGGCTCGGTACACGTGTTCTGAAACTGACTCGACTAAAAAATAACGGTTGAACCGACCGGTTCTGAATATAAAACCCTGACTCGAAGCGTGGGTTTTACAATCTTCCCTCCTTATAAAAATTTCATCCTCGAAATTTCAACTCAAGGAGGTTCTACTGAACGAATACCTGGAAGCTAGATACACACCAGTTGTATCCCCTACTCTTCGATAGCCGTGTACCTCCTCACTTACTGTAGTTGTGCCGTCATGGCAGGTTTTGTTTGTGATGCTATCAATATCAACCTTTTGTTTCTAAGCTGTCTATGCCTGTTCTGACATGACCATCATCCTTCTCTTCTATTCGGATCCCTACTGCTAACTCGGCAGAAAAACCCTAGGTCACCCCTAAGGGCCTATTGGGTTGGTCAAGCAGATACTTTAGAGTATCACAAGGTTCTAATCTAAGCTATGTCTGGGAAAACTACATCGAGGGTAAGACCTACCTGCTAGCATCTACCCATATCCCTCTAATCCTCATCTGTGAAAGGTCGCCTACATGTACTTTCCGAAAACTCTATTCCTAAGTCCTACAACCAACCTAAAGTGTGCTATGAGTCTCCTGCTAGGTCGAGTGTATAAACTAATGAGCTGCATGGCTCACTGTCGCCAGTCTAGATCCAACTCTCAGGTGTCCCTGTATAAGGAACTGGACCGCTCACAGGGTCCTAGTTGACTTAGTCCTGAGTCAGTATCTCACTCTATTCTATAAGAGAATAAGGATGGCTACTATGACTCTACTGCATACTACGGCTTAGGTGACTATCTATACAACCACTAACTACTGCTGAAAGGAGGAGAGAACACCTGTACATACATAGTGTGTCTCAAGGAGTATAATAACATACTCTGCATGGGGTTGTAGTGTCTGCATCTGGCATGTTGTATGTGCTCTGGTCAATGTATACTCATCTCAGCCATCTGGATACTAATGGTAAAACTGATATATCTAAAGGGGTGAGTGGAAATTCTCAAGTGGAAACTCCACTCTGTCTAATATCTCTGGGTTATAGGAAAGGAGGCTGAATCTCATGGAAATCTAGTCACACTGCTCAAGAACTCTCACTAGGTGATATCTCATCCTTACATGTGGGATCTAACACCAGGTAAATTAGGGAATCCACTAGGTTAAGAAGAAAAAAACTTGCTACATGGGTATGTCAATCTGGTCTATAGTAAGGTCAAGGTGTCATGCTAGTGGCAAGGGAGATGGAATCCCTATGTAGCGTATTGGGTGGCTAAAATATTGGTAAGTTTATGGACTTGTCTCTAAGATCATCATGATTCACTATGCCACAGGTGATCAGGCTGTGGAACAGTCAATCAATGACGAATCTCAGAAACAGCTCCTAAGTGGCTCTAGTTCAAGTCAGACCGAAGTCTGAAGCAAGTTCGACCAAATTTGACCGACCGAATTTGATCAAATTAAAACAAACTAAACATGGATATTTTTTTGTCCGACCAAACGACCGACCAAGTGTTCGATATTTTATATCAATAACATAATGTCTTCAACATTTTTTAGGCTAATATTATATTTTATGAAAATTTCAAAACATAATACACAATAAAATTAATTAAGTTTATACATAAAATTGATATTTAATATCTAAAATAACCAAAAGTGACATACATAGAAAAAGGATAAAAGTCAATCTTATATTTAGGAATTTAAAACAATACATTCATATTAATAATAATATCAAATCACTTACTATTTAGTTAGAATGCTCTCAATTAGCACCATTGTTTACGAAATTTTTAAATTTTAGCTTCTATACATTTGTAAGTCAAATAAAAGATAATTAATGTATAAAAACTTTAAAGTAATCATTGACATCAAAATTTAGTCGAATATTATATATACTTCAAAGATAAAATATTCCAATAGTTGCTTCTTCATCCAATATTAGAAAAGTAAAAACTAAATATAACATTCTCACAAGCTCATCATAGACATTAAAATGTTGAAATATTATCTTCATCAACATAATCATCAATATCTTCTCATTTTTCTATATTCATTGTTCCAAATAAATTTGATGATGAACTTTGTTGTTTTCATACAAGTAAAAAATATAGTAAGAGAAAAATATATGTTAAAAAATATATCAAAAATAGAAAATGCATATATATAAAATATAGATTACCTTCATATTTACACCTCACCTAATTTTGGGCACATATCAAAGCTTCAAGTGTTTTTGGGCTCAAATTATTCTTATTTGAGCCAATTGTTTGTTCTCCAATACTAAATGCCGATTCGGAGGCGACAGTTGACATAGGAATGGCTAAAACATCTTGAGCAATTTTTCCCAAAATAGGATATTTTACTATCTTCAATCTCCACCATGATAATATATCAAATTGCTCATCTACTCCATCCACAAAAGGAATAGTTGGTTCATCCAAATAATTTTCTAAATCAGTTCATGTTGGCTCATTTGATGAACATTCCATAATCAATTTACTTATTCCTTATAATCTCCAACTTAACCCTCTAATAGGATGAATATTTGATGAACTTTCAATTCCAATAATGGGCTTGTTTGACATACATCTAACTCTAGATTTCACAACACTTGATAAACATTATACGTGTTTGTCAATTATTGTTTCACTTTTATGACCATATGTCTCCCTCTTCCTTGTAAATCATATGAAAATAGTACACAACAAAAGTCATTTTTTATCTAGAGTCCAAAATCAAAGCAATCGCCAATAATATATTTGCTTCTTTCCAATATTTATCAAAATTTTCCAACATTGCATTTCCCATTGATAACATCAAATATGATTTCCTACTACACCATTCCATCAATTAAAGCTTTAGCTCACAAATCATGTTGAAAAAAATATTTGATGTAAGATAGTTAGTGCCAAAAATTTTGGTTAACTCATAAAATGGAGCCAACCATTCATATATCAGTCTTAAATCATCTCATTCATCCTCAAAAGGGCATTGAAATTCACTTTAAAGCAACTACAACGTTCAAAAACATCTTTGAAATCTAAAGCCACACCAATTATTTTGTAAGTAAAATTCCACCTAGTTTTCATATTAAGCACTAAAGAATGTTTAGGTGCATTTAATTGATTTGTATATTTACAGAAATAATCACTCTTTATAGTTGAACCTTTTAATATATTTCACACATTCATGAACCTTCTCTATAGACTTAACAATCTCATTCAACCCATCTTGAACAATTAAGTTCAAAATATGAGCACAACATCTCACGTGAAAACAATCACCTGTAAGATTTGGAGTTCTACTTGACAAAAAAGACTTCATTTCTTTGGTCACTCCATCATTTACACTTGCATTGTCAAATGCAACTGTAAAAACTTTTTTATCAAGTTGTCACTCACAATTTTTACTAATAAGACACTTGGCTATGCATTCTCCAATATGTCGACTTTCAACTTTGGCAAAATTCAATACTTCTTTTTACAATTTCCAATTTTCATTAATAAAATAAGCTGTCAAAACAATATACGCAATATTTTGTGAAGATGTCCAAATATCACTAGTAAAACTAATTTGGCTCTCAAGTTTTTTCACCATGTCAAACACATTTTTTCTCCTTTCCATAAATTTGAAGTCAATCTCTTGTAATTGTTCTCTTAGAAACCATCACAAATTATGGTTGCAAGTTACTAACCCACCTTCTAAATCTTTCATGTTCCACAATTGAAAACGAATACTCATGTAAGATAATTGCCTCGGCCAACTCTAATCTACTCCTTCATTGATCAAATTTCCATACTTCTATTTTATTTTCTCCATCTTTTTTCACTCTCATTTTAAAAATTTGTTGCCCAATATCACCACTTATGTTTTTTGTCCTCTTCATTTTAAAATTAGGGCATTTCCCTTCAATATACCTCCACAAATTGGTAGTTTCATAACTTCGGGCCATTTAATCTTCTTTTCACAATAACGACAAATAGCATATGTTTCATTTTTTTATATTTTCTATCAAAATAGGCCCATATACCAGATGTTATTATTCTCTTTTTGATAATGCACCGTCCATAGATTCTCATTCTTTATCAATCGAATTTTTGCAATCTTTTCCACCTCCACTTTGTTCATTTACATTTAATAATGAACTTGCATGATTCATCTTTGAAAAAAAAACATATTAAATTATAAATATAAAATGTCATAATTAGTATAAATCAATTCCATTTATAAAAATGGTACCAACAAATATTATTAATTGACAGTACCTATTCCCTCCACGAGGCAAGCTTCCTTCACCAAGCAATTGCAAAAATTCTTATAGCTCAAATGTTGCATAATTTCATTAGTATAAGCTTTTACCTTATCATCCAACCATAAATAATCATTAATTTAATAATTATTAACTTAATAAAATAATAAGTATTAATCCTAAAATGAGTAGATATAAAATGAAGACTTAACCTTTGTTTAATTGAGAATTTGCGGGAGAAGATAGATGAAGAAGAGGACGACAGCGGAGGGGTACGTGGCACGCAAGGTAGCAGTGGTAGGCGGTGGCGAATGGGTTATGCAGTGCACAGATGGGGGTGGAAGCAAGGGTGGCGGATGGGTTACGGGGCAAGATGAGGGCGACGGATGGGTTACGCAGTGAGATGAGAGCGGCAAAGGGGTTATGCAGCAGACGGGTTCCTCAAGCGGCGGCGGATGAGTTACGTGGCTCATAGAGGGTGGCGAAGGTGCGGCGCATAGAGGGTGGCAGAGGCAAGGGCGGCTGATGGGTTATGCAGCGAGAAGAGGGTGGCGAAGGGGTAACGCGGCGAAGAGAGATCCGCAGGCAGTGGCAGAGGCGGTCCCTAGGCAGCGGTGGAGGGGTACGCAGGAACGGAGGGGGTTCGTTGGTGGTGGATGGGTTACACAAATGGCAGCGGCGCGCAGAGCGGCAGAGGGTGACTACAGGTGATGACAGAGGGTAGTTCTTAGGGAGTGCGCAAGGTGGTGGAGGGCGGCTGCAGGCGACAGCAATTATCTGCCTCCTGTGAATAGTATTCGCTAGGGTAAGGATGTGATTTTGGATTGTCTACGGACATTGCTTGGGCCTGATAGAAAATTCAGGCATTAACTCTATCGGACAAGTTTTGTTTGATAAAATTTCGGACAAGTTTTGTCTGACAAAATTTTGGACAGACGCAGACAACAGCTTGTCTGAAGTCTATCCAACTGATGCCCACCCCTATATATATATATAAAACCTATGATCCGAGTGAGGTTTTATACTTGCAAACCGGTCGATTCAGCTGTTGATTAGAGTTGAGTCAATTTAAGAATACGCGTGTTGAGCTACGCCAGTCTTGTGTTATGAGTCATGAACATGTACACCTCGATCAAGTCTTACCGACCAACAACTTTAAACATGACTCGACTCGATCATAACATTTCTGATTCGGATCTTAGGTGAACCGAAATTGAGGTGTTACACTATTTTCTAAAATTTATGCAAAACATAATTAGGAAATAATATTAGTCTTGTATTAACCATGTTATATGATATTTTTCTTGAATTTAAAATTTTTAAATAGTTTATACTAAGTGTAAGAGAATTTTGTTTTTCTCTTGAAAATATAAGATTCACCATGTTATAAACATATAATATAATATAGCGATTGGTTTCTTAACATAGTATATTCTAAACAAATATGTCCATTAGTTACATATAATTAACATAATTAATATATTTTAATTACGAAAATATTTAATTATACATTATATTTCTATGGTCTGCAAACGAGTAACATGTGAAAGTCTATGCTTGCAATTTGAGGTGGTCAGCCAATTTACCATTTTACTGACCATTTCAAATTAAATTGAAATAAAATGACAAGTATTTTATTGTTTAAAAAATTATTTTAATTATAATTGTTTTGAAATGACTATGGCAAAAGTTTCTCATGCAATATCTCTCAAAAGTTATGTTAATCTCACATTTAATATCTACCGAGGTATGATCTAATATATTAGATGATTGAATGAAATTTCTCATTATGGCTTTAATATATTTTTGAGGATAAAAATTTCCAAGTTGGGGTAAACCTAAAAAATAACTAGGTTATTTTATCTCGAAATGAATGTATTTATTGATTGTTTGTAACGAGCTTCATTTATTATCTTTTCGTATTTCGTTATTAATTGTATTTTTTGTATTTCGTTATTAGTTGTATTTATTTATCATCTTTTCGTATTTCGTTAAGCCCACTATAAAAAGGGTTAAGGTTATCTCTTTTTCCTCTTCTCTTCCTATTGCACATTTCTTTATTTCCATCTCTACAGCATATAGATTAGTTTCTTATGTGTGCTTTTATTTCTCTCATATAAATTAGTTTCTTATATATACTTCTATGTATATCTTACTAGCAATGAGGTATGATGCATGTATGTTATCATCGACTAGATTTCAGTAAGATTCTGATACATATGTATGGTTATGTATGATGTGGGCATGTTACCATCTATTCGATTTCAGTACATGGTTATGTATGATGCGAGCATGTTACCATCTATTCAATAGGTGCCTTCCTCTTCCCAGTAGACTTAGAGCACCCAACACTTTGCTCCCGAACGTCCATCACTTCCATATCTGAGTCATTCAAACCGTATGACCCTATTTCTTCTCTAATCCTTTCTTTTTCTTTTTTGGCTTTTTCCACATTTTTGAAATAATCTTTCATTTTTTGTGCATCTGCTTCAGGAACTTTCTTACAAGCAGCAACATTTCCTTTGACTCCAGCAATATGTTGCTTGAAACGATATACCCCTCCACTTATGGTTTTGTTGCAAAAGTTACAGATGACTTGCTTCTTAGATACATCAACTGGTCTGCCATATTCCCATCCAAAATCCATCTTCCTTGTGACTTATCTAGTATGAGATCTGTAATATAAAAACACTCACACCCGACATATAACAAATCAAATGAATTTTAAACTTGAATCAACCAAATTGCACAGCATACAATTGATCGAATTTGTGAACAACATACAATTTCAAATAATTGCATACAATTGTAAACAACATATAACAACACAAAAAATTTGCAATTGTATAGCACATATAAATTTTCATAGCACAAATAAATTTGCATAGCACATATAACAACACAACTGCACACTCTCCCTACGAATTTGCATATCACATACACATTTGCACATATAAATTTGCATAGCACATATAACAACACAATTGCACACTCTCCCTACGAATTTGCATATCACATACACATTTGCACATATAAATTTGCATAGCACATATAACAACACAATTGCACACTCTCCCTACGAATTTGCATATCACATACACATTTGCACAACACATATCATGAAATTTGATATATAAATTTGTTCATGAATCCCAAATCAACAATGAAAAAAATTTGTGAAGCCTAGCCAACAATTTGCAGATTTAATTTTTTAAAAAAATCCAACTTTACACGAATCGGTCGGAGGCCCGGTCGGCGGCGAGTCTCACGGCCACTACACTGTCGGCCGGCCACACGTCGGATGCCCGGTTGCGAGGGCGGCAGCGATGTCGGCAGCCCGGTCGGAGGAACAGTCGGCGGCCCGGAGTCGGCGGCGATTCGGTCCGGAGTTGGCGGCGATTCGTGCGTCACAGCGCCGATTCGGTCCGGCCACACGTCGGCGGCGACGTTGCGAGGTCGGAGGCGAGGTCGGCAGCCCGGTCGGCGGCGAGCCCGGAGTCGGGGACGCACGGCGGAGGGCGGAAACGGGGCGGCGGAGGGCGGACGAGCGGCGGCGGTGTGGGGGGAGCGGGGTAATTTTAGGTTTTTAAAATCAAAATTACCATTTTACCCATGCTTAAATAATTTAATAAATATCATACCTAGGGTATTTTAGTAATTTACCAAAAAACTGATTCTTCCCGATTCACCCCGATTCCGAATCGGAGTCAACTCGGCCGGAATCGGGGTGAATCGAGCGAGTTCGGCTCCGATTCGGGGCTGACCGATTCGGCCTCGAAATCGGATCGGCACGCTGCTGATTCCGGCAACTATGGATTTTACATGTGTATGGTTATGTATGATGTGGGCATGTTACCGTCGACTAGATTCCAGTGATGCGACTAGATTTCGGTACATGTGAATGCTTATGACACGTTGTATGCTCCATTGAGTTGTCTGGGTTGCACGTGGTGCCTTCTAGCACAATATGTATGATTATGTATGCATGTATGATTTTAGTTACTAGTTGAGTGGTTATGGCTGATACTTTCAAGTTTCGCTTTCGTGAAGTTTGTACAATAATATTTAAATTATAAGCTTTCTGAATTTTTAACGTCGCACTTCAGTGTGCCATCAGATCGAAAATTTGGGATGTTATAAGTGGTATCAAAGCAAACCCGATTTCGTATTGGATGGATAATGGTATGTCGAGAGTCATAAAAAGGAATTTCAAAGATTAAATTTTCCTAAGGTGCGTGGAATGTAATATCCCCCCAAAAGTTATGTTAGTCCCACATATAATATATACCGAGGTACGATTTAATATATTAGACAATTAAGCGAAATTTCTCATTATGACCTTAATGTATTTTTGAGGACGAAATTTCCAAGTTGGCGATATTGTAAAACCCTAAAATAACTAGGTTATTTTATCTTGAAACAAATATTATATATTAGTTGTCTTTACTTATTATCTTTTCATATTTCGTTATTAGTTATTTTTATTTATTATCTTCTTGTATTTCGTTAAGCCCTCTATAAAAAGACTAAGGTTAAGCAAACAATAGGAGGAAGGGAGAGCTCACAGTCTCTCATTTTCCTTTTTCTCTTCCTACTGCCTATTTCCTAATTTTCATCTCCCTCACATATAGATTAGTTTCTTGTGTATGATTTCATCTCTCTCTCATATAGATTAGTTTCTTATATATACTTCTCTATATATCCTACTAGCAATGAGGTATGATGCAGGCATATTAATGTCAAATAAATTTCGGTATATGTGTATGGTTATGTATGATGTGGGCATGTCACTGTCAACTAGATTTCCATACATGTGTATGGTTATGTATGATGTAGGCATGTTCTCATTGACTAGATTCTGATACATGTGTATGGTTATGTATGATGCGGGATCTTACTGTCAACTAGATTCTGATATATGTGTATAGTTATGACACATTGTGTGCTCCATTCATGTGGTGCCTTCTGGCACAGTATATATGATTATGTATATATGTATGTTTTAGTTGGTCATTGAGTGGTTTTAGCCTATGCCTTTAAGCTTCGCCTCCATGAAGTTTGTATGATAGTAGTTAAATTATAAGTTTAACAAATTTTTAACATCGCATTTCGATTGACTATCAAATCAAAAAATTGGGATGTTATGAGTGTAATCAATGCAAATCCAATTCGTATTGGATGGATAATGGTATATCATCATAGAAAAGAATTTTGAGGATGAAACTTATTTCAGGTGGGTGGAATGTAATATCCCCCCAAAAGTTATGTTAATCTCACATCTAGTACTTACGAGGGTACGATCCAATATATTAAACAATTCAACCAAATTTATGGCCTTAATATATTTTCGAGGACAAAAATTTCCAAGTTGCGGATATTGTAAAACCACGAAAATAACTAAGTTATTTTATCTTAAAACGAATCTTAAAAATAAATTTTACAAATTTTTAACATCTCTCATCGATCTGCCCTCAAACTGAAAAATTGGGATGTTACCTCTGCCATTGCCATTTTAATAATTTACTATTTTATTGAAGTTAGTTATTTATTTTTGAAGTAAAATATAACTATATTGATCAATATAAATAACTAGTGTAGTATTATTACTATATTTAACTAAAATGTCATATTATTATAACTTTTTAAAGTTGGTTTAATATAAAAATATGATCCAAGTGGCACAAAATGTATGATTTTAACAAGTGGAAACTAGGCCATCCCGACTCTTGTTTTCGATTTTTATTTAAATCAAGTCTACATAGGTTTAGGACTGTGCCCCTCACAAGTCTAGGGAGTTTTTTGCATGTTTTGACCTTTTTCGATCAATCTTGCCTCAGCAGGACCCGAGGTGTGGTTTCTGAGATAACCCCTGCCGCCTTAAGATGCGAACACTAAGTGCATGCAACTTGCACTTGGTGCAAAGGTGCCCTGCTAGCACCTTTGCGCCAACACTTAGCAGGTTTAGGGTTTTGGATATGGGCGCAAAGATGCTAGCCTAGTGCCCTTGCACCCAAATTCGAAATTTTCTCCTTCTTTTTGGTACCAAGGCACTAGGAGAGCACCCTTGCGCCTATAAAGTTGATTTGAAGCTTGCGTGTGATTTGGTCCAAAGCACTCGTGCCTGGTTTTCCAACTTTCCATGGTTCAGCTTGCAGAGGCCAACGCCCTTCCCTACTACCGTCTTCTATAAATTTCCTCATTTCCCTCATTTTCCACCCTTTGGCTCCATTCCTTCCAACCCATCCCTCCTCCCTTGCCCCCTCTTCTTCTCCAACTCTTCCCAACCTCTTAAAGCCAAAACTAGCCCCCTAGGATGGTAGGTCTTAGAATACAAAACTCCAAGAGACTTCCCCTTGAGTCCCCATGAGGTAAAGGTCTCTCCTTTTTACCTCTTTGTGTTGTTTTATGCTTCTTTTTGTGTGTATGCATGCTTGTTCATATTTTTCAGAAATTTTTCTAGTTTATATGTTAAGAGTTATCATGCTTCATAATCATCTCATTTGCATATTTACTTTAAAATATATGATTTTAAAAATGTCACTTGCATAGATCTGTGCTCTATTTCGGTAGAAAATGATAATTTTTTATGTATATGGTATTTTTGCATGTATTTTTCTTGTTCCAATCATGAAAGATAGATATACAACTTTCATGGGCATCATTATGTATGTTATGGCATGCATGACCATGAAGGGGTGCCAAACTTAATTAAAGGCGCCAACTTTCATGCTCATTGTGACCTGACCACCCTTTTCCTAATTTTTACACCATAATAGTGTAGGTTGTTGTTGATGTCATTCTTTTGCAAGTTTGTAGCTACGCTTATTGGAATTACTTACGGATTCACTATGTCTATTGGAAACCTATAAAATTTGGTAATAATTAAAAATTATATAAGTGGTTAGTTAATCCAATTTTTTAGAGTATATAAAAATGCAAGGTGCAACCCTAGTTCTTTAGTTTCAGATGTAAAATCAGAAAACCTAGCTCATTGATGGTCAAATTTCATACAGACCATAAGGTTTGTTCCAAAAATATTCATTTAAAATTTGAGAGCCATTGGCTCAATATAACTTGCGTTATAATTTTTCCAAGCCCATTAAGTCCAACTAGCTGCATAAACAACCTAGCTAATGCCTTGCCTTCTCAAGTTCACCCAGGCCCAAATCCTTAGAGTTTGGATTTGAAAATTTACACGATTCAAGCCCATAAAGTTTGATAACTCTACCCATTTATTCAAGACCCATTCAAAGTTTCCAAGCTTTTGGATGATACTTAGGAAAATTAGTATGCAGCCTTGGAACACTGTTCCCAACACCTAAGTCCGAGCTTATTGGGCTTTGGTTTCCATGTTGGGCCATAGGCCAATACTTGGTAATTTTTGTACCAAATTTCTAGAGTGTTAGGACCCACTGGTCCAAATTTTAGCTCATTTGGCCACCATTTGGCCCATCCAAAAAATCATCTAATTAGTTTGATTAAACCCTAAGTGTGGATTTTTTTAAGTGTACTTGCAACCCTAAACCTTAATTACGTTACCTAATAAAGTTTAATATGACATTAATCAAGTAATTGAGATAATTAAGTGTCTTATATATTGTACATGTGTTGAGACATTGCCTCGATGTGCGTGTTAATGTGATTCGAGTCTGGTTCAGTTTCCATCTCTGTGCTAGGTTACACATTGTGAACTCGTTGATCTAGGATGCAAAGCTTCACTTATCCAGGCTCATAGGACTCTTTTGCGTCACCTTTGTTTAACTCTTGAGTATCGATTTTACTCACACTTTAGTCATAGGATGACATCGACGACATTTTATCAGATCTCTCTGATGTTGGGTCATTTAGTAGATTTTTTGTAGTTTAATAAAATTACAAGGATGAAATCCCTTGTTAGTTTTCGAACTATAGACTTAAAAGTTTATTCTATAAGTCCCTCTCTAAGTCTATTATATAAGTATGCGTAGTTTTACAAATTTCACGGATAAAAGAGTGAATGGTACATGGAAGATAAATTGCACTAGTACTCATTCAAACCCTGAAGTAGTGCAATGTATAAAAGTATTATGTAACGCAACATATTTTTTAAATTTGCGGCACTAACCTAACTATTTTATTTCCACTGGAGTACCATGGCGGGTGTTATATGGAAGGTGTGACTGCGCAAGTTTTTCATATGAACATGATTCTTCATGCATGCGAGCCGGCCTTTTTAAATAAATTATCATTGCTTACAGCCTTGTGAGGCTTTCTGAAGTTTCTAAGTTTTTTGTGGGTATTAAGATACTCATTTTCCAGTTGTCGGATTGGTAATCAACCTTATTAATGGTCTTGCCTTCATGTAGCTTGGAGTGATCATCTACATTATATAAAAGCTTGCAGTGATCATCTACATTATATAAAGTCACCCTCTTAATAGTCAGGAGGTGCTACCTCTCTCATAACTCTAAGTGTTCATGCTAGGAGCTCATTCCTATGATAGTATGATTCAACATACAATGTATGAAACCTATTAAGGTGTTTGTCTCATGCAAAACCCTAGCTTTGGATTAGGGTTTTACTCGCTTGTCATCTTGCTTGATTCAGACCAGTCTCAAGTCGGTTCGAGGGAGTTTAGTTTTCAAACCATAAGTATGTGGCCCAAATGACTATATGAGCATAATATGGAGGTTGGGTATGCCCAATATATAGATGATAGTTTCAGTTATGCTACAACAGAGCATGAGTTATCAGTAGGGGTGGGCGTGGACGTCCGAATTTGTCCGTCCGACCGAAGTCCGAAGTATGTCCGACCGAATTTGACCGACCGAATTAAAACAAACCAAACATGGACATTTCTTTGTCCGACCAAACGACCGACCGAGTGTCCGATATTTTATATCAATAATATAATATCTTCAATATTTGTAAAGCTAATATTATAATTTATGAAAATTTTAAAATATAATATACAGTAAAATTTATTAAGTTTATACATAAATTTTGATATTTAATATCTAAAATAACAAAAAATGACATACATAAAAAGATAAAAGTCATTCTTACATTTAAGAATTTAGAGCTATACCTTCATATTAATAATTATATCAAACCACTTATAATTTAATTAGCATGTTCTCAATTTTTAAAGTCAAACAAAAAATAGTCAATGTATAAAAATTTTAAAATAATCATTGACATCAAAATATACTCTAATATTATATATACTTCAAAGATAAAATATTTTAATAGTTAATTCTTCATCCAATATAACTCACCTACATGAAAAAATACAAAAAAATTAATTATTCATGTTTTTTGTCTTCTTCATTTTGAAATTAAGACATTTCTCTTCAATATTCTTCCATAAATAAATAGTTTCATAACTTTCAATTCCCTCTATAAAACCCGTGTCCTAAGTTAGGGATTTATAGTCCGAACCGATCGATTCGACCGTTATTTTTGAGTCGAATAGAATTATTTTAGGCCAAATAATACATTAAGACGCGTTATAGGGTAGAATTATTAGTTATACATCATTTAGATGTTGTGGTCTTTATTTTATTTTATGGGATTTTTCCTGATTTTTTAAGATTTTTTTGAAGATTTTATTTTGAGTTAGGTATTATTGTTGACTCGTGCCGGTATCGAGTCAAGTCTTATTTACGAATTTGCCACCGATCATCTTCTCCCCCAAAACCCCCCAATGTAAAACCCACGATTCGAGTTAGGGTTTTATATTCAGAACCGGTCGGGTCGACCGTTATTTTTCGAGTTGAGTCAGTTTCAGGACACGTGTACCGAGCCGACGCCGGTCTCGTGTATGAGCTATGAGGGTCATGCGTACCCAAATATATGATGATAACGTCATGAATACAGCAGAACAGAATGAGTTATCAGATATATGAGAGTATGCCAGTCATTTTTTTATTACTTTTATATATAGTGGATCGTAGAATTAATATTAGGTCGTTTACCGCGTTAGGACGCGTTCGGGCAGTTTGGGTGGGTTGATAGTTCTAGAGCATGTCATTATAATTTTTTTGGTGTTGTTTGATTTAACGGGATTTTTCCCGATTTTTATGAAATTTTTAGGATTTAATACGAGTTAGTTATTATACTTGACTCGAGCCGGAGACGAGTCAAGTATTATTTACGAAATTGCCACCCAACCCTTCTTCTCCACCCCCGACCTTTCTCCCCCACGCCCAAACCGTCACCATCGCGCCGCCCCTGTTCGCGCGCCACCGCCGCCACCGCCGACGCCGCCTGGCCGCCGTTCGACGCCGCCCAGCCCAGCCACGGCGTTGCCATGCTGCCCCGACCAGGTCCGGCCCCAATCGGGCCGCCGTGACGCCGGATTTGCCGTGCATAGCGCCTCGGCTAACTTTTGGGCGCGTCGTTGATTTCGCCGCCGGCGACCGTCGCCGCCACGATCAGGTGGTCGCGTCAGCACCAGCGACCACCCAGTGACCCTCCCCGACCGGAACGGAGGCCAACGCCGCCCATCCCGGCCGGATCTAGCCACCGATTGCGCCGCGGCTCTGTTTTGCCGTTTTCCGGCGAGCCGCCGCCTCCATTGGTCACGCTGATGTCGTAGATGAGTCGGGCTCGCCGAGCCGGTTCCAATGGTACCCTATATGACCCCTATCCAGCTAGTAGACGCCGCCGGCGATTGTCGTCGGAAAACCACCGGAAGTCGCCGGAAAACCGCCGGAAGCTGCCGGAAAACCGCCGGAAAATCGGAATTTCTGGAATTCGCCGGAATTCACCGGATCTTCCGCGGGGCTCACCCAGTGGAGCCCGATCGAGCTTCGGACGCCGATGAGCGCCGAATTTGAGCTCCGAGACGCGCGACGGAACCCTAGCCGTCGCCGATTGCCGACGACGTGAGGTATAATTACCTCCGATTGATTTATTTAAAATTGATGATAATTGTTAGCATAGCATGCTAGGGTTAATTAATTATCATGATTAATGTCTTGACCATGAATAAAGTAAAGATGTGCATGATGACATTATTAGTGAATGAAGTGATCTAATGAGATGAATTGTGTATGAACATGTTAATCTAGTACGATGCAACTTAGAAGAACAGAATAAGATATGGTATGAGTAGTTGAGTTAGGATTATTTATTCTTATAATTATTTGATGGTTATTTTGATGATGATTCTGTGTTTAATTGTGTTGAGTTTGATGCATCATTTAGTTAGCGGGCGTTAGTATTTAGTTTTGATGTGTAGGTACGGAATAGGAGCTCGCCGCCTAGGCGCGATGACACGCTTGGAGCTTCTACCAGGTCCGTTTAGGACTCGTCTGTTTTAATCTTTTCTATTGTATGTTTGATTTATTGTCTGCAGGACGGGTTAAGTGGCGTTTTATCGGATCCCACTTAACTCGGGCCATTTAATCGAACATTTTCCGGATTAATAACCCCTCGAGGATGAGATCCCTCGAGGTTGATTTTGAAAACAAGATCCACCACAAGTTGCCTTCGGGCCTATTATATGAATCCCTTCCCAGGCCTATATATATAGTTTTATCGAGTTTCAGTGAGACGAGAGATGGAGAAACCGACTGCACGTACCATGCAGAGGATGCCGTGACAGTCAAAGCGGGCTCTGGATTAGTGCCAGCGGACTGTTCCATTCCCGAGGGATCCTGACAACTCCGCGTTTGAGTTCCTCACACCCGGAGAACGTGGAGGTTTACGGGTACTGTTTAGTACAGCGCATGTCCGGACTTGTGGTTCAAAGGGTACTAAAGGCGACTGCCTGAGAGTACTCGGCCTTCGTGCTCAAGGCCAGGAGAAATATGGAGGTAAGGAGAGGGCTTAGGATAAAGTTTCACGAGAAGTACTGAAAAAGAAGTGCTGAGAGTAGCACAGTACCAGCAGCAGAGCAGTAAGTTCGGGATGCTACCGGGTCTGCAGCCCAGTGGCTCCTCAGTAGTGCCCTTCAGAGTGTTCTTGAGGAAGTATATGGTTTTCTTTCATATGAGAGTTTGCTCTCATAGCCAGTTTGCTATAGTTATTTTCTTTTCGGACCAGTAACGCTTGTTACTGACGTTTTTCTTATATATATGTAGGTGATGAGCACGAGATAGATGTGCCGGCCGGGACGGAGGAGCAATAAGGTCTTCTGCACACACATATTGGGTGATTGAATATTTCATGTTTTGTTTATGATGTTGTTTAATAAACATGCTATGATTAAATGTTTGAGGCATAATAATGATACGAAATGAGATGAACAGAGTAGCGCAGCAAAAGTATGATGGGTTGAAACCCAAGCTTCAGCATGAGTGTACAGTAGATTAGATTCTGTGTGAATGAAATTATTTGATAGTTGGTTACATGTATTTTTATATGTATATTTGACAGGGTGGCCCCTAATTACATTTTTAGGGGAAATTCTGATCCGTTATATTTCAAAACTTTTATTAATTTTTATCGGGATTGTTTGGTGTGTACTATGACTTGCATGTCATTCATGTAGTACCATGTTAGGTTTGTGTATTCATCCATGCATTACGAGTTGTATCTTCATCTTAAGACGCCGAGATTGGATCCACACGAGTTAGGTTCGGGTTAGCCGACCTAACCGGGGCCTGTAACATGCCGGTTTGGTTCACGAGTGTGAACCGGATTTGGGGTGTTACACCCAAACCCTATCGTCGTCGCCGCCGGCATCCCGCCACCGATCGACGCCGCCCCGCCCAGCCGTACCGTCGCCGTGACATCTCGACCACCACCAGCCACCGACGAGTCACCACGACGCCGGTGGCAGGCGCTGGCGGAGGGAGGGCAGGCGCTGGCGGCGGGCGGCGGAGGCAGGGGCGTCTGAGGGCAGGCGGAGGGCGGAGGCAGGCGCGGCGGAGGGGTTTCGCTGCGCGCAGAGACCGGCGAAGGCAGCGGGGCGACGAGCAGGGCTGCGGCGACGGTGCGCAGGGCGGCGGAGGCGATGAGCAGGGTGGCAGAGGCGACGAGCAGGGTGGCAGAGGCGACGAGCAGGGCGGCGGAGGGGTTTCGCTGCACCCAGAGGCCGGCGGAGGCAGCGGGGCGATGAGCAGGGCGGCGGCGGCGGCGACGCGCAGGGCGGCAGAGGCGACGAGCAGGTTGGCGGCGACGAAACAGTGCCATTTTTTTATTTCGGACCGTCCGCGGACACTGTTCGGGCCCGACGGACAAGTCAGACAATAATTCGGTCGGACAAATTTTGTCCGACGAAATTTCGGACAGACACGGACAATAACTTGTCTGATGCCTGTCCGACCGATGCCCACCCCTAGTTATCAGCATGTTCGAGGTATAGATTTTTTTGCTTCTATTAGCCTACTATTTTAGGGCTAGATCTAAGCTGTTGTAGCGTTTAGTATCCGTTTGAATTTTTCAAGGTAACTCTTTTACATACATCATGGGGATTTCAGATTACCAAGTTGTCCTATGGACCAAACTTGATTTGAGTCTCAAATCTTTGTCTCAATGAGTTTTGGGTTTCGAAGCTCATTTGGCTTTCTTGCATCGATTTTCACCCATAGAATCACTTTTAAACATCGAGTCAGTTTTGACTTTTGTGAACGTCGATATGAGCTTTCCAACCATATATATATATATATATATATATCCTAGGTGGATCCCACTAGACCCATGAATTGTCATGCATTCCGATTGTGCCATGGGACATGATCAAAGCCGTCCACATCAGCCCTTGCTTTCACCCAACTATTTTTCGGAGATTTTCCCACTTTTTTGAAGTGTTCTACCCCTAACATCGCCACCACTTTGGGCTGCCGTTGGCGAGTTTTTGGACGCCTCCAACCACCAGACCGGTACTATTGCGACCTCTTTCCTGGCAACGATGTTTTGTTCTTAAAACTCCCACTGCAGCCGCTGCTTTCAGGGCATTTTATGGTTCTGTCAAGCCACCTCTGATGAGGCTGACCACCTAGGTTGATTCCCCTCTTTGAGATCTTCCATTTGAGACCAACCCCGACCTCCGTGATGGCTAGGATTGACGTCGGTGGCTTGCACTTTCTGACCATTTTCCGGTGAGTCACCAGCCAAACACCTTCAATCCTTACCTCATACACCTTCCTCATTCAACAATCGACATTTTGAGACCATACCCATCAACCATCACCACCGGAATCATTGTGAGTAACTCCACCTACCACGACGGCGTTTTTGTCACTTTCTGGCCATTTTTGGCTAACCAGCAGCCAAACTTCATTAACCACCACCCCAAACATCTTCCCCATTGTGTGGGCCATCAATCCCGACCTGCGACGACCCCAGCCTCACCATCATTGGTGATTTTCCGAGATGGGCACTACCAGCCCGTTTGCCCTATCACGTCCACCTAGCTTGTTTTCCCGAGTCTGCATTCATTTCTCTTTCCCTCTAGATCTTCCTTGCCCCCTTCCCTGTCTCTTCCCCTCCCTCTCCCCTCCCCTCCCCTCCCCTCCTCTTCTACGCCCTCGCCCTCTCCCCCTCCCCTTCTCCTTGCCCATATTCTTCCGCCTCTTTTGTATTAATTTTTTTATATTGTCAAACAATGTTATTAGAATTTTGAAAAATATTATATATGCCAAATCAGGATAAAATTTTCTACAAATTTTATATAAATTTTATATAAAATATTCTATTTCATCCAAATGCCTTGTTGATCATGGACATGCATGCACCTGATTGATATATATATAGGTATACATTACATAAAATATGCGCACTTAGATAATGAAAGAAGAGGTCAAATTCAACCCCTCAAACATCCTCCCAACTTCTGTATATCGTCTCATACCTAACTTGAAAAGCCTCTGTTGCCCATTTACGGGAAGTTTTCTGCCATTGACAATGTCCCATTGGTTACTCCTACTGCTAAAGGTATTTCTTATCCCTACCAGGTATCCAAGGGAAAAAATTGTGAGTAAGTGCAACATTAAACTTTTTTGTAACAACGTTGAACTAATTATGGAATATATAGGATATAACTGCACTAAGTAGTTAAACTCTATTAATTATGATAATTTACATCAATAAGAAGTTGGCTATAGGGAGTTTGATGCAGCAAATGCTATAGCTAAATTTTTTAAGGTCTCTTTAGATGGTCACTATCATTGAAGATCGCTCAAATAATTATGGCACCATCTCATTTTATAAAAATCCTCAAAGGTGGAGATCAACAGAAGTTGAACACAAGATATGAGAAAATAATGTTTGAGAAATAAAATAAAATTAAAACCAAAAGAATGGAGATTTAACGTGGAAAACCCTCTTTTATGGAGAGTTAAAAACCTCGAAACAACAACTGAGCAATTCACTACTTCAACCAAAAATTACAGCCACCAAATATATAGAAATGTATAATAAGAAAGTTAAAGGAGATTTCTTCTAGACAAGGTGGAGTTGGAGAAAATAGAAAAGATTTATTTCATTTCTTCTATTGTTTACAAAATCTCCTTATTAGATAGCTTTCTCCTCATTAGTATGTCATTAGTGCCTCATCGAACTCTGTCCTTGCCATCAATGAAGAAGTTTGAAAAATTTTGCTTTGTAAACCTCAAATACTAAAGCCCAATTATTCACAACGTTGCTTAAGATTATTTCAAATGTGACCCAAGAAGGAGTGGGATAAACATAGATTAAAGTACTCACTTATTGTTGAAATAAAAAAGTTATCATAGATATATTATGAATAGGTGATTTGGTGAAAATTAATTGGGTCTTACAGCAATATTAAGTTGTAAGGTCTTACAACAAATTCTCACTTTTAAAATAAATCAAATCTATATACAAGATATTAAATTATTATAATTTATCTCATTATTTAATAAAAATTTATTTATAAAATCAAATTTTATCTTATTATATGTCATGACACAATATCTTTCCTAGTAGGTTTGCCACGAGGGCATGTTTAGTTCAAGTTTTGCATGACCCAAAGCCGACCCTATATCAAAGCCCTAGACTTGAACCCCGAACCCTAATTTGTATATAAATATTTTCCTTTGATTTAGACCTGAACTCGACCCAAACCCGCCTTAGAAAACCCTGACCTAAACCGAACTCAAACCGATAATAAATATATTACATACATTTACATGATAACACACAAAATTTATATATTTTATGATAATTTTTCTTATTTATAATAAAATATAATATTTTCTAAAAGATATTTCACATATATATATACATATTAAATCACATAAAGAAAAATCAAAATTTAAAACAAAAATTAATTTATTTTCTAGTTTGGATCCTTATAGAGTCGGTCTAGAACTCAGACACGATACAAAACGAGTACGGATAAAGACCCGAACTCAATATGATTGGATCCGAATCCGATATTTTTGAGTCGATCGGATACCCGATTGTCGGGCCGGTCGGCAACTTTATTCTCAAACATATATAAAATTGAGTTACCAACTCTATAAAAAGATTATCTTACCACGTGTTAACCTTTAATCCCGTCGAGTTGATACCAGTAGGAGGGGCATATTTTAGGTTAATGACTTGCTCGTCAAAAGCTCAAATTCGACAGCAACCCTTTTCACGAGCCCGATGCGCCTATCCCCCCACCAAGGGGGAAAGTGGGTTAGCAGTGGATGAGCGAGAGAGACACGAATGGGGGAGACGAGAACGGTGCGGGTCAAGAGAGAGGAGCACAGGTTCACTTGTCACGACTCTGTTTTCTCCCCATGGAAGGCCAGTCCCCCTCCCCTCTCTCTTCTAACTAAGGGTTTTTTTTACCTACCCCTTCAACTGTTGTAGTTGTAATAATCTTTGAATCTTCACATTAATGTTTATTTGTGTCTCTCAAATCTTAAATAGAACACTGTTTTGTTACTTATTCATTTGTTTATTTATGTGCGATATGAGGCTCAGGACACCTTTTTATTTGTTGGAAATGAAGCTGCTGGATTTCAATTTTGAGCATCCCAATTCATCACATCCGTGTCTCGTTGTTACCTTTTTTTTATTGCTATTGATTTGGTTTTAGGTCTCTGGAGCTTTATTTGTAACAGAATTTTTATTTTATTTTTTATGTATATGCAATGTGAATGAAGAAGGAGCAGTTTTTAACATCTTTAGCTGGTAGATTCCAATTTTAAGGGCTCCGAATATTTTGAACATTTTTTTTGTTGTTGTTTTTTGGTTCTAGGTCTCTGAATCTTAACACAAATTTATTTATTATTTATTTATATACAATATGAGGTTAGGACATCTATTTTGAATCATCTTTCTTGGAAATAAAAGTTGATAGATTCCAATTTTAAGGGCTCCAAATCTTTCGCATTCATTCATTTCTTGATGCTACTTTTTTTGTTGTTGTTGTTGTTGTTTGGTTTTAGGTTTCTGAAATCTTAACGCAGTTTATTTGTTATTTATTTATATGCAATTTGAGGCTAGGACATCCATTTTGAATCATCTTTTTCGGAAGTAAGGTTGCTAGATTCCAATTTTATGTGCTCTGAATCTTCACATTCACATTTCGATGCTATTTCTTGATTGTTTGGAACATAGTGTTATTTATTTATAGGAGGCTACAAAATTCTTTACTTGTCAACTAGTACATGCCTTTGATTAAAAATGTTCGATTCTGAGTTTAATGATGGGCTTTGAGATTAGAGTTTTGGTCTATTTGATAGAGAAGTAAGCTACTGAAATTTGGAAAAAGAGTATATCAGATCATCAATGGGTTTCGTGAAAAAAAAAACCAAAGAAGGCAAGGATGAGGATTTTTATAAAGAACACCCAATGGTTATTGCTATTTTCCAGTGCCTTCTTTAACAGCTTTTAGGCTAGGAAAATTATTCCTTTCAGGCTTGAATTGATGCACGATGTTTGTTTCTTGCTCTCTTGTCCTAATTTTATGTGATTAACATCTTCTGATTTTATTTGATATCACAGTAAATGGTTTTTGATCTATGTCATTATTTGTTGAATGGAGGAAACAAGTCAAGCATGGTTTATTTAGGTGAAATTCCTTTGAAGCACTAGTTATTTACCGCACATTTAGCACCCTTAGTAAAATTACTCTCGCATTAGTAACTGGGAAAGAAACTTGTATGGGTCTGTGGAAGATGTTTTTTGCCTTAACTTATTTCTGGATGCTTGGGAACTTTTACCAAAGATTAATTAACTGTATTTCGTCAACATTGAAAGCTAAAAACTGTCAGATTACCATTCCTACCCATTTTTGGTTCATTAGGTGAAAATATTTGTTGACATCATCTTTTTTTATTTATGAATTCTTATTAAATGTTTTATTTTTCTGGCAACAACTTGTTGCAAGTGAAAACATAAATAGAATGAAGTTAAGTCTTAGGACAGTAGCTCTTCACACCTAAGTCTAGAAACCAATAAGAAGATTTATAATGAGGAACCACAAAGCCCTATTGTGGGATTCCATTGGTCTACTTCGACAGCCTTGTTACTTGAAAAATCCAAAATCTAAGCAATTATTATGATTTTTGATGCAAACATTATCTTAAGTTTTTGAGGAGTTGCTACTGATGGTATTTAGGTGCCTATTGGATTGGTTTTTCTAGCTATCACTTACCAGAACCTTATGTGGTGGGTTCATGTGAGGAATTTCAATTTTGTTTTCTTGCAAATCATGTACCTTATTGTCTTTAAATTTCAGTTTCATTTGGGACATATGGTAGATGATACAGTGCTTGAAGACTTTGGATTGACGTTCATACTGCTAGAATACCTATTTTGAATTCTTTCCAAGGGGGAAAACTGATGCAGATATCAAAAGAAAAGAGTTCTCTTTGAAATGGAATTTCATTTTAAGTTGTTTCTTTTTCAAGTGTGGGATGTTGTAGTTTCCTTTTGATGATTGGATCCTATTAGATTATTTTGTTATTCAATAGCTAATGATTTGTCTAAGAGAAATTTGTGGTCTGTTGGTGGGTCGTTTTATAACTCTGGTAACAGTGCCCAAATCCCAATGGTTTTGATTCCATAGGCATCTTTTGCTCCAGTCTTGATTCCTGTAATGCAATACTATCATGATTCACGCCCCAATTTCTTGAGATGTGAGGAGTTCTTTTTTTTAAATATATCTTACTTATATCAAATGCTAAATTTATATTAAAATGAACTTCACAATCATACCATATCTATTACAATTATCTAAGTTCACAACCAAAAAGAAGTTTACACTCAGAAGTACTTGACCATTTGGTTATTACATAGTACCACGAAAATATGAGTGCATCTCTAAATATAATCATCCTATTAAATTAATATCCTTATGAATCTTCTACTTCTCTTATGGTTTACTTGTTGGATGAGTGTGGTTAGTATTCGGGAAAATATTTAGTAAGAACTAAGAACAATTAACCATAGTTTTTAATACTGGACCATATCAGCCGGTCCAACCCGGTATACCGAGTACTGACCTATAGTCTGTATTGGTTTATAGCATACTTGGTACATTGCCCCTGGTCTTGGTATAGACCAGCATGCCCATGTGAGGGCTTGATTAATGGGCGTCCATGTGAGGGCTTGAATCGTGGGCGTGATGTTCCACATGCATGAATTTAACCATTAAATACAATGCCTTTTACTTCAATATGGATTTCTGTGTAAGTTATATGCATGTTATCCCACAGGCGGTGAAACATTAGTACCACATCACCCAGCAAGTGATGAAGTTGGAGCTATTATTTTCTATATAAACCAACGGATCTCTTAGTCTAAACCAAATGGCTCTTAATCTGAGTCTAACATTGGATCGGATTTGTTTGGTGAACCGGCGGTATGCCGGTTTTCACCAAAATTAGGCTCATTGTACCGGATATTTGTAACACAATGCATTGTCCCGAACTAGACTGGACTGAAGGCCTATACTGGGTTTATCGGGTCAGACTAGCCGGTCCGGTCCTGTATTAAAAACTATGGTTTTAAGAATTGAGATATTCTTTATTTGATGTTTAAGCACGTACAATCTACATCTCTTATTCATTTTCCCAAGGAGTTTTAAGAATTCATAGATTCTTAATTCGTGTTTAAGCACATATAATCTACATCTGTTTTACATTTTCCTTAACACTTTAATATATTTTAACCCTAAAATTTTGGAATACAATGCTTAACACCTTCCAATTATGCATTTTCTTTATTTTTGATGTTTCATTATTAGTGAGGACAATATTTGTTAAGCAGGGAAAACAAAAACTTGCTGATATTTTAGCAATCTGATGGAAAGTTATGTCTCTTTTTCTTTTGGTTCATCTGAATTTTGTTTATAAACTTTCGTTACATGGCACCCAGATCTTGGTTGGATGTTTTGATTGGGAAGACTACGATCAAGGCAAGCATGGTATTGAAAGATATAGAACATGTAACCTTCCCACTGGGAGTTCAAGTCCTGGTCTTTATGAACTGGGGTTAGTTTCTTCTTGTTACGTTTCTGATCATGGAGTTCGACGCATTAAATCTAAGGATGTGATTGTGGTCTACCTTGGAGAAGCTGATAATGTGCGAATACGACTACAACATTATGGCCGTGCTGGTTCTCATCTAGACCACGGCAACTCAATCCGTCCTCTACGCGATAACCATGTCTCTTCTTTGTCAAAAGGACCAGGATTGTTTAAAGAAGTATTCTCAAAAGGTTTTTCAATTGCATATAGATGGGCACAGGTATTAGCATTTTTTTCCTTTGCTTTTTGTGTTGAATAATCTAGATTAATCTATAAAACATAGATAAATAGCAAAGCGAGTAACTTGTTTAATGCAAAATAACATCTTTATGCTAATTGGATTGAAAATGGAGAGACAAACCTGTTATGATTCAGAAAAACTTGTTGTAACAAAATTTATGGAAGTACTGGAGGCTCACTATTTCATTTTTTTTATGCTATTACTCAGAAGTAAGCTTTCTCAAAATTTCTCATTTTATTGGTTAACCCCAATGCCAATTTTGTTAATACGTGAGTTTATTGTTTTCTTTTTTATATAGTTTTAATAGCTTAATATCATTTTTTTATGCTTTCTGTATTTGCTTTTCAATGTTACCCGTGTCATCTGCTCTTCTACTTTGTAGGTGGACAGTAAAAGGAAAGCTGTAGAGATCGAAGCACAACTGCTGACAATTTATGATTATGCCTGGAATAAAGGTGGCAATGGAACTCGTCGCAGAGATGACATTCTCTCACTGCTTGACAAACTTGTTTTCGGCCAATCATTCACATTTAATATATTTGATAAGTTTTTGGATTGGAAACCGCATATATTTGGTCGGAAGAAGGTGGGTATTGAGATTGATGGCCACAGGCCATCTGAAGATCCCGATGAGAAGCTCCAACATTCATCAAACATTTGGAAGCCTAAATTGCTTCTGCCATTATTAAGACATGGCGAATTAAGGCCTCATTTAGCTTCAAAGAGCTTCTCTATTGATGTTGCAAGCATGAATTATGAGGTGGCTTCAGTAGTGGATGAAAATAAGGGTCTTAAGAATTCAATGTTAGAAGAACATGTAGATTTTAGTTCTCCTGTTTGTGGTGTGCAGCTAGAAGATGGCTCCATCTGTTTGGTATCTCCTGTTCTTGGGAGAAAAAGATGCATGATACACAAGGGAAGTAGGTTGAATAGAAAGACAAAGTTTGTTGGAAACCACAAGCTACTAAAGGAAGAATTTTTCATGGATAGATCATTTGTAAGTGACGTTACTGATTTATCTGTTAAAGGAGGGAATGAGATGAACTTAAACAGAATGGATTTTTTGGATGAAAGCAAGAAACTAATGGCAACCGAAGGGGATTATCCTGTTTGTAGGAGGAGCATTAGCGAATGTATATCTGACAATGAGAGAAAAGTAATGCCTAAATCTATAAGAACAAATATTGGTTCAGATTTACATTTAGATTCTGAGAAGTGGTCTTTGACGGAAAAGGGTTTATGTGTTTGTGGAGTTCACCTAACAAATGAATCCAAGTGTAGAAATGATACTACTGAGACTTTTAGAGTGGATCATCCCATATGTGGAGTGAGCTTGAGCAGTGGGTCCGTTTGTCAAAATAGACCTGTCAGGGGAAGAAAAAGATGTAGTGAACACAAAGGGATGAGAATTGACAGGTTAATGACTGTGACAGTTTTACCGAAGCAATTTCAGGAACAGCCTGGTGTTTGTGGTGTTCACTTGGGAGATGGGTCTATTTGCATGTCTTCACCCGCACCTAGAAGGAAAAGATGCGAACACCACAAGGGAAGGCGGGTTACAAACAACTGTAGTTTCTAGCTTGAATGCATATTGTGCATTTGCCGCATGAGGTTATCAAATTTCATACTGAATCAGATTTAGGTTTGTGTGTACTACCTTTAGACGGAGGCAACGATAATCTTGTAGACTGAATCAGATTTAGGTTTGTATGTCCATTTCAGTAGCTCAGGTTTTGACTACGAATGTTGGCTAGTTGTAATGTGTATGCCATGAAATGCTAAAGTACCTTGTTTCTCGTGGGATTTTATAGGCTAAGATGTTACGTCATGTGCAGCTTATTTCATAGATAAATTCCTTTTATGGATAAATCCTCGTGTAATAACGAGCTAGACTCTAATTTTTAAAGATGGATTTTAATTAAATAAAAATATTTTTTAATTTTAATAAATTCTTTTATGGATAAATCGTCGTGTAATAACGAGGTAGATTTTAATATTCCAAGATGGATTTTAATTAAATAAAAATATATTTTTAATTTTATAAATAAATTCTCGTGGGATAATGTGAGTCTCCGATTTTTAAAGGTTGACTTTAATTAAATAAGAAAATATATTATAATAATTTGATTTATTTTATTTTATTTTTGTTGTAATGTGATTGGTCGAATCTCCTTTTTTGTTAAGCTAAGACTTCAAGTTATCATTTTATTAATCTGTGAAGATGATTGCCAAACAATAATTTATTTCCAAGATGTACTTCATGTTGATATTATAGTTGCTGATGAAGGCCATGCCCGAAGTGGCCACCTATTAAATGGCTTCATACCTGTATATATGATATTCAAAAATAAAAAATTAGTGTCAGCTTGCATTGATACTCTTAGTCAATCTCAAATTAATATTAGCCTTAATATTTCAGGTAGGTTGGATGATATGGGTAATTTTAACAGCTTTAAAAAATAATTTAGTGATGTAATTTGATTGGATGACTAGATTCACTGTAGAACCTTTAATCAATTAAACCCTAATTTAGTTACTACTGGGCACTTCAAGGAGGGTGCAGAATAATCAAGTGTATACTATTATCTCCTTTTTTGGTTCTCAAAAAATAATTTATCCCCTTTGTTTATTGTAAGACACATTCATTATTGAATTTTTTAATTGTCATTGAGTATAATTGATGGGCATGATACATTATTTGATCCTTGAGTCTTATAATACCGATGGTTATGAAATCTGTTTAATATTTCAAATTATTACTGAGTACCTCTAAATTTTAATGGGCATGATATGCTATCTACTGATGTGGTTTTATATTATTATATTAGACAAGTTTTTATAGATGGGATTGCTTAATACCAGCTTAAGCTGAGATGCCTCTATTTTTTTGAGAAAAATAGAGAAAATTAATTTTATTTTCTAACCATCCTTGTAACTTAAAGTAGATGAATAATCGTATGCGTTCCAGAAAAAAATAGAAGAATTTCTTTGGAATCCTACAAGATCAATTTGTTCTTTTTCTCTGACAGATGGTCAGAACTTCGTCTAAGCTCAAATCCTACCGAGAGGTCCACTAGAGATAAAAAATTATTGAAGAAACAACAAAATATTATTTTTGTCCCTTCAGGAAACTAAAGAAAGGGTTGTTATATTCAAGATAATTACATATTTACAAAATACACGTCTCTATTCATCCGAGGCATGATACTCGTATAAGGGAAATAGCTCAAATTTTACCCAACATAATCTAACTAGAAATATAACCAAAGACAGCATTACTCCTATTATTGGGCACTAAGTTGTATTCTACACATACACACAATTATATTAAATAACAAAACACCTAAAATAAAAGTGCTTTGAGAAAATGCCCCATGGCTAGGATATAACAATCATAATTCAAAAAAATGACCCCAAAATAAGTTAAAAGATGTTCATATATCCAGTCACCACACTCACACTTCTACACATATTAAAATTACAAAATTTACTTAAAAATAACTGTGGTAACACAGAAGAACACATGATTGAGTGACACGGGCGTATCCACACCTTAGGGTTGTTCGTATGGTTAGTTCAAACCTTGGTTTAAACTTAACTTGTATGTCTTCAAATTCAAGCCGAGACAATAAGTATTCAAGTAAAAATCAAGTTTGATTCGAGTTTTTTTCTTGAATCGGACACCGAGGCAAATCAAATTCTTTTTTGAGTCGGACATCCGACCGCATCAAGTTTTTTTTTCAAGATTAAAAGATATTGATCAAGTAGATGAACTACAAGTTATGCAATAAATTTTTCGATTTTTGCATTTATATCTTGCATTTTGTCACGTGAGTTCTAGCTAAATTATGTTTTTCGAGTTGGAAATTAAACTGAGTCGAGCCAAATCAGAGTTTTTTACTCCTTTTCAAGGTAAAAATAAAAAATAATTTAAATCGATATACTAAAGAGTTATAAAATGATTTTTTCCATTTTTGCTCTTTTATCTTTTCTCTTGTCGCGTGACTTCAAATGAAATGTAAGTTGTGTCGATTTAGAAATCAAACCTATTTGAATCAAATCAAGTATTTCATCCTAGGCCCAAAAAATATTTGAATCAACGCATACTATTCTATAATATGAAGTTTTTTTGATTTTACCCTTTCATAAAGATAGGTTAAATTTTGGATTAGATTCGGATTCGAACTTTTTAGATATATCCTCAAATATTCGGATTAGATACAAGTTTGGAGTGATCTGAACTTTCAAATATTCGGATTGAATATAAATTTGGAGTGATCTGTTCTTAATCATATCTGAATACGTGATGTATTATAAAATTATATTTTAAAATATTTAAAATAATATTTTTAATGATTTTTTTCAAATTTTATATTAAAATTTATATTATTTATACTATTGTATTCAATTCAGTCGGATCCGAATCAAATATGGATTTAAAAGATTTGGATTAGATATGAATATAATAAATAATATAAATATAATTTTTAGATTATGCATCATGTATAAATAAAATTATATTCCATAAAATTAAGTTTGATCCAAATCTACCCATCGTCTTGTCACGTGACCCCTCGTGATTTTGCGACGATCAGTAAAAAGCAATATTCCTTTGGTTGCAGGAGAGAGAGATGGCAGAGACCAAAGTGCAAGTGGGCTGGATTCTCGGCGGCTTCGAAGTCAGACCCCACGAAGCCTGAAGCCCTCACACAAAGTAACCCAACATTTTCTGAACCGGACCAGTCAATGTCGGAAAACCCTCTTGCCACCTTCTCCTTTCCAGATCTGTACCAAGCCTTGCCTAGCTCCCTCCTCTCTTGGCCGGGGCTGAAGCCGGTGGTGGCATGGGACCAATGGCCGATCCCCGTGCCCATGATCGTGACGAAGCTCCAACTGGAAGTGGGTTCTCCTCGTTTTCCCTCTGGAGACACCGGAGGCACACGAAAATGGGATCCCATCGTGGGGAAGACGGCTCGGCTGGTGGGAACGGTGGAGGAGATGATTCAAGCGTTATCAGCAGCAGCAATTATGTATTTGCCTGTGCCATCTTTGCTTCTTTGAACTCTGTGCTTCTTGGATACGGTAAGATGGAGGTCTTGGGTGTTTTCTGCGAATTAGTACGTATTTGCTTTTGATTCCGATCTGGATATATAGCAAGTACTTTGCTGTTAGCAAGATGGTGATTTGCATGCTCTGTTTGGAAAGATGCTGTGAAGGTTTAGTTGTGAAGATGTACTTTTAACATTATTTTTGCGAAGTATTTAATGTTTTAGGGAGTAGTTTATTTGTTTATTTGGATGAGTTTGTTGTGTTCTGGTTCTAAGCCCTGCATCAGATTCTCACTCGAGTAATTCAGATGGCTTTGATTACTATATTGACCCTTCTTTCCTGATCTCTGCTGTTAAAAATGGGAGGGTGTTGACCCTGATATGTATATGGGTTTGGTATTCACTTTTACAGGTAATAAATGGCTATGGATAAAGTGATCTTCAATTTGAATGTTACAATGTGATTGATAGTGCTTTTATATTGATGAAGACAGTTGCAACTATATATAACAGCATGTTCTTATCTTTACTACCTAATTTTGAAATGCATCTAAAACAGCATGTTCCATCTTTTACTTCCTGATGTCCAATTGCATAATTCCTTGTGTGGAATTGCACTAAAGCAGCATATTCCATTTTACTACATAATGCCAAATTGCTTCTAGAGCAGCATATAATTATTCAATCTTGACTACCTAAGGTCGAAATGTTTGATCTGAAACAGCATTTTCCATGCTCATTCCTAACTACTGTTGAATTACATATTAGGCAGCATGTTCCATTTTTATTACCGAATGTTGAAGCTCATCTAAAGCCACATGTTCCATCTTAGCTACATAATGTTGAATTGCACATAGAACGCCATGTTCCAACTTTTTTCCTACCTAATTTCACATTCCTCTGATCGTAAAAATATGCAGATGTTGGAGTCATGAGTGGTGCGATCATATTCATTCATGAGGATTTGAAGATAGCCCAGGTACAAGAAGAAGTGCTGGTGGGATGCCTGAGCATTGTATCCCTTCTAGGAAGTTTGGGTGGGGGAGAACCTCGGACGCCATTGGAAGGAAATGGACCATGGGCCTTGCAGCCATAATCTTCCAAATAGGGTGCAGCAATCATGGCTGCAGCACCTTCCTTTGAGTATCTCATGCTGGGCAGGTTGCTAGCAGGCATTGGAATTGGCTTCGGAGTCATGATTGCCCCAGTCTACATTGCTGAGATCTCACCTGCTGTAGCTAGGGGTGCTCTAACCTCCTTCCCTGAGATCTTCATCAACCTGGGCATCCTCCTAGGCTATGTCTCTAACTATGCCTTCTCAGGCCTCTCCTCACATATAAGCTGGAGAGTGATGCTAGCTGTGGGAATTCTTCCTTCAGTTTTTATTGGGTTTGCCTTGTTTATTATTCCAGAGTCTCCTAGATGGTTGGTTATGCAGAATAGGGTGGAAGAAGCAAGGTCTGTGCTGTTAAAAGTCATTGGGAATGAGGAGGAAGTGGAGCAGAGACTGATTGATATTGAGCAAGCAGCTGGGGTGGAAGAACCCTGATGACAATTATGGACAGAAGGGTGTCTGGTATGAATTGCTCAAGCCTTCACCCACTGTTCGAAGAATGCTTGTAACTGGACTGGGAATTCAGTGCTTCCAACAGATAACAGGCATTGATGCAACTGTTTACTATAGTCCGACCATCTTTAGAGATGCAGGAATCAAAAGCAATAGAGCTCTACTTGCAGCAACAGTTGCTGTTGGATTCACCAAAACGTCATTTATCTTAGTTGCAATACTTTTGATTGATAAAATAGGGAGGAAGCCACTGTTGTATGTGGGCACAATCGGAATGACTGTGTGCCTGTTTGGCTTGGCCATTGCATTGTCTTCTATGCACCATGGATGGGGCTCAATGGAAGTTGGGATTGGAATAGCAATTCTAGCAGTGTGTGGCAATGTTGCTTTCTTCTCTATTGGAATAGGTCCTATATGTTGGGTTTTGACTTCAGAAATATTTCCCTTGAGACTCAGGGCACAGGCATCTGCATTTGGGGCAGTGGGAAACCGAGTGAGCAGTGGTCTCGTGGCCATGTCCTTCTTATCTATGGCGCAAGCCATTTCTGTTGCTGGAACTTTCTGCATTTTTGGTTTCCTTTCTGCCCTCTCTGTTGCTTTTGTCTACTTCTATGTTCCTGAGACCAAAGGTAAGACCCTTGAGCAGATTGAGTTGTTGTTTCAACATGGATCAGGTTATCAGGGAGGGGAGTTGGAGCTTGGAGATGTGGAGCATTTGGTGCAGAAAGAACAAGCACAAGGAGCAGGTCATTGAGTTTTGATTCATCTTGAAAGATGTGCAAACAGATTATTGATGCGGCTCTACATTGGGTAGCTTGCAAAAAATGGATATTACCATTGGTAGAAGCATTTCACAAGCTTCTGAATAGGAATTCAGGGAAAAAACAATAAACTGATTTTAATGGGCAGGGCCTCGCCACGCCTTAATATGGCACACGATCAATAGGGCATTTTCAACGGCGAAAATGCCTTATTATGATCTAAATTCTTTGCTTAAAATTGCACAAAATGAAAAAATCACCTTGTTGTACCACTTGAAGATATTTGATCATCAAAAGTAAGGATTAGACTTTTCTATTCTTACGGCCATTATATCTTGCCTAAAGTTATTTGTTAGTCTGAATAAAAAAAAGATTCATAGGAAATAGAAATGCAATGAAATGAAATGATACAGAAATTTTTTAAAAGTTTCTTACATGTTTGAATATAAGAAAATAAGATAAAAAATAAAATATTTCTTTCTCACTCGGATGTGTCTCCCAAATTTCTTCTAATCTCTTTTGTTTTTTACAAGAAAATGAAACTTTGTAAAACTCTATATAGATTTATTTTGATTGAAAATAAATTTTTTTAAACTAAAATTTAGAACATCCAAACTCAAAGAAATTTTAACCTCTAATTTTATATTTTTTTAATGTAATTTCAAAACAACTAAAGAGATCCTAAATAAAAAAAAGATTCTACTTCTCCAGCTTGCTATACAAATTAATATGAGTGAGCACCAAAGTTAAACAATGCCAACGCATGTCATAGTGTTCAATCTGTATTATGTAATCCAACAAAATGCCTTCAACGTGGATAGCACCCATGAGTGTTGATCTTATATATTCCTTAACTTCAAATATGTTCAAGGGTACTATATTTGGAATGAGAAAATTTTACATGAGCCCTGAGTGGAGTTTTTTGGCCCATGTATTAATTTGGGCCGTGGGATTATAAAGACGACCTAAATTAGATGTATCTTAAAATCCCCCTCATCCCACCACTAAGACCAATGGCTAGATTTGATTGTCCGATTGGATTATGTCCATTATCTTTTTTAAAAAAGATATGACCGCAGCTAGTTGGATCTAGTATTAGGTGGTGGCTGGATCGGTTCGCCCACCCGCCAGATCTAGCCAAAGGTGCCGAGTTCCAGCCGCCTTCAGTTGGATCTTGCTACTAAAGGCACAAGGGGAATGATTTTTTTAAAAAATTAATTAAATATAAGTTGAGCCATCCTTAATTATATCGAATGGCTCAAATTTATCTGCTCGGCAAGAAATTATTCTGCCCCAAGTGCTGACGATCTGGACTCATTTGGAAAAGAGGCCACCTGAAAGAAAAAAGAAAAAAGTATTAGTTAGTTAATATTTGTCATTAGATTATAAAGATAATTGGATTAATGGGGTAATTTTGTCCAGTTTGGAAAAAAAGATGGCCAAATTCTCTTTGATTTGATAGAAAAATATCGAGGCTGGCTGATATTAACCAATCTTAAAGAAAAACGTCTATACTTTTTGACAAATTTATTAATCTCAAAAGAGAAAATTTTAAGGCATCAGTCCTGTGGATGCTCAACACTTCTACTATGGAAATTCTTAAAGATGTAAATTTTGATGGCGCAAGGTGATGAAATTTTGTTAGGATTAGCAACAAGTTAGCTACCAAACTAACAAGGTCGGGGTCAAGCTTATATAACCCGCCAAAAGCTTGGGCTTGCCTCAAAGTCCTGACCTTAGTTCGACTTGATCAACTTCGTCTAATCATATATGTATTTTTTAAAAATAATCAAAACCTGTAGGGAAGAGGATATTCTTCTTCAAAGTGAGCAACAATTGACAAGTCCTCAGTGGTTGTAGACTCAATTCTTCTAGTAGACATTGTAAATATTTTATAGATATCCAAAATTGTAATGTCCTAAGAGTTGTAAGCTCAATTCTTTTCAGAGACATTTTCTTTATTTTATAGAAATTTTGACATGTTCATTAGATAATTAATGAGGAAATTTAAATTAATATTTTTAAGAGATGACTTGTGCCCATTAATTATAAAAATAATATTAGGGCAAATTTGGTTTTGTATTGGACGGTAAGTTAAATTGTCCGAAGGTAGTAGAGATAAATTTTATGAACTTAATTTATTAATTTGGGGGGGATTTTTAAAATTAATTTCATATCCTATATTTATTAATATAAGATCCAATACATTATCCGGGTGGTGTGCTTATAAATTCTCAAATTTAAGTTAACCACTTTACAATGACAGTTACTTAGGCTCATTATATTGTACTTCCGTATGTTCCCACACAAGCCGAGACAAATTCATGTTGACCTTAAACTTTTAAAAATTATTTAAGGTTGTTGGTTGTTTAGAGAGGAGATCTCAAGATCCAACAATCAATTAAAATCACATGATTATTATTTTTCAAAACCAAAATTTCCAAATTAATCCCATATTCTTTACATTTAGTGGCGTTCCCACATAGAGGGCTTCTCTTTGTGGTAGCCAATAATTTTTATATCAAGACCACCCAAAAATCTTGGCATATATCACTCCCCATTGGTTTGATAAAGATCACATGAGTATTATTGTGATGCCCGCTTGGGAAAGAGAGCATTCATATACTCAACCAACCATTCCACACTCGACCCTAGCAATGTTATTGCATGATACACCTTTAGCTCATCATCTTCCTCTCCTCGCTGCGTCCGAAGAAGAATAGCTACCATGGAGCCACACCAGTTAGGCCTCACCGGAGACGAGTTCGCGGCGCTCGAACCCACCATTCGAGCTCACCACATAACGGAGCCGAGGCCGGGAACATGCACCTCCCTCATAGCCCAAAAAATAGACGCCCCGGCGAGCGTCGTTTGGCGCCTCGTCCGCAGCTTCGACAGCCCGCATAGATACAAGCACTTCATCAAGAGCTGCTCGATGACGGCGGGGCATGGTGACGTCGGTTCGATCCGCGAGGTCACGGTCATATCCGGCCTACCGGCGTCGACCAGCATCGAGAAGTTGGAGATGGTGGACGACGAGGAACATGTCATAAGCTTTAGCGTGGTGGGGGGCAGCATAGGCTCAAGAACTACCGGTCTGTCACATCCGTCAATGAGTTCAAGGGTGTTGACGATGAATCAAATGTTTATACCATTGTGTTGGAGTCCTACATTGTTGACATTCCTGATGGGAACAATGTTGATGACACCAAGATGTTTGTGGACACTGTGGTGAAGTTGAATTTGCAGAAATTGGCCGTGGTGGCCATGGCTTCTTTGCATGGAGATTATATCGATGAACCTGCGTCTGCATGAGGTTATGGGCCTACGGCAAATAGATGGTTTTTTCATTTTCCTCCTAAGGTATTGGTAGATTATTATTGATCCTTGTATGTGCATATGTAGAACAATAACATATTGTTTCAAGGTGCACTAGCACATGTTATGAATTTACATGTTTTATTGGCCATTCTAGTGACAAATATTAATGTCATATCATCAATTTTCTTCTTTCATGATTAGCTTTTTTATTAAACTTTTAGTAAAAAATTGACAAAGTATTGATTTTGCCTGAAGCATGAGTTTGTGGTTAGGAAGCTAAAAATGAAGCTGTATGATCTAGAGAGCTCGCTGTAAAGGAATTCAATGTTAGATATGTACACGGTAGGGAGCATGTGAACTTAGGGATGCTTTTAGTCTTTTACAAGCAAGCGATTAAGCATTATGCTCTTTACTTACATGCACGTGAATGTGTCACTTGTTTCAAAAGTTGCGACTTCCAACTAACCTTTCTACCTGTATAACCTTAGAAAAACCTATCTATCTATCTATATGATCTATTTTTAAAATAAAAAAAATTCTATAAGACGCATGTAATTTTATATATATATATACTCTAATCTAGGTCATCCAATTATAAGAATGAATTAATTTTAATAGGAAAAAAACCCCACCCGTCTTCTTCATTGCCGGTGGCTAGTTCCGACCAAAGCCGGCCAGACCTGGCAAACGTGGCTGGAGCTGGTCGGTGGTGGCGGCCAAGTCCGGCCGGCGGTGGCGGCCAAGTCCGGCCGGCGGTGGCGGCCAAGTCCGGCTGGCTTTGGCCAGAGCTGGAAAAGTTGTGCTCATATGGAGGAATGTTTTGTCTTTGCAAAAATTTTGTATCCTTTTGTTCAATGTTATTCATAGAGATGCAAGTATTCAATTGCCAATAATTTCATAGGGTGTATAATAGGATGACACATAATGTGCCACAGTCTTCGGGTGTCTTGGGATACCCTATCGTGTAACCTCCGGTCTCTTATAATATTTGGTCCTTCTGCTTGAAAAAAAAAAAGTTCCGTGGGAGACAAGTTGGCACCCTTGACAATTTTATATATGCTTTTTTATTATTTTAGAAATAATTTAATATATTAAATTACAGATTCGATAAACATATAAAAAAATTGATAAAAAAATAAAAAAATGAATAATTGGTCGAATTTATAAATTAATAAATCAAAAATTCCGAAAATAATAAATTTTTTTTGTGTTTATCATTTTTTATTTTCCATCTTCATCGGTTTTGTAATTTAATTAATTCTAAAAATAATAAAACAATATATGTGTTTATCAAAGGTATTTGCATAAATGGCTTATCATGATTGGTTGTTAAATATGTGTTTATCAATTTTTATTTTTCATATTTATCCAATTTTTAATTTAATAAATTAAAATATTTCTAAAATAATAGAAACAACATGTATTAAAGAGTCAGGGGACTTGTCTTCCAAGGAACTTTTTTTTCCAATCAAAATGGCCAAATATTATAGAAGAGTCTAGAGCTTACACGACAGGGTATCACAAGACACTCGAGCAATGTGGCTCCTAGGGGTGGGCATAGTTTGCTTAACCAATTAAACCGACCGAAACAAACTCATTTCAATAGTTTGGTTTAGTGCTAGTTCGGTTTGGTCGTAGTTCGGTTGAAACCCAAATTAGCCAAACTTAGTTTGGTAAATTTTTAGTCGAAACTAATATAACTAAATAAACTAATAAATGAAAAGAAATTTATTTGCATTAGTTTCTTCACTTTTTTTCTTTATTGTTTATGTGCCTTTTTGTATTTTTATTTATTATGATATATAATAAAAATTTATAAAATCGTTATTTTGGTTCAATTTATTAAAAATAATTTATATATGTATATGTAAGAGATGAAAGTTTAATATAGTACGTATTGTATACCTATTATACAATGTCCTAAATTAAAATATTATTCGTGTAACTTTTTGTGATAAGTTTATTATTTGCAATTCTTTATTATTAAATAAAATTTAATAATAATTATAGTAAATACTTAAGAATGAATACTAACTGAAATAAAATACTATTTATCATTTTGTTTAGTTTGGTTGGAGTTTGATTAAAACCAAACCAAACCAAATTAGTTTAGTTTGGTTGGTTTAATTAGCAATTGTAGTTTGATTTTTTTAGTTAACCAAACTATTTTAATTCAGTTAATTGGGTAAACAGTTCAATTTGGTTTTAACCAAACCAATTGAATGATCACACCTAATGACTCTTAACAAGGTTACCCACATTATGTGTCATCCTATTATACACCCTAGGAAATTATTAGCAGTCGAAAAACTAATAAATGGTAATAAAATATAGAAATTATAATTGAGGCGTGAATAAATTCCCAAAACTTCAATAAACTATGTAAAAAAAAATTATATAGTGAAATATATTAGCTTTGAAAAAAAATGATAATGAACTTTCAAAAGTAGAATAATACCCTTAATAAAAAAATATATGTTAAGTTGTGTTTATATACTAAATTGATTAACTGCAAAATAAAAATTCTACTTCAAATAAGATTTCCCTAATTAATTTTCTTCTTTGAGATTAAGAATAAAAAATAGATGAAACGATATAAACCTTACTCTTACTCGTAAATGGAGAGTCCTATTAAATTCAAAATATGTAATAATTAATGCATATACAAATTAAGGAAGTGTTGTCTTCCTTAGTACGTAAAGAACTGAATAATGCACATACAACTAAATTTCTTCGCTACATCGTCATCCTTTATATCTCTAATCTTCTCCTGTATATATATATATATATATATATATATATATATATATATATATGCTCAATATATAATATCTAGAACCCTAATACATTACAAAATAATAAAAAGAGCCCAAAAAACAAAAACAAATCAAAAGCTTGGCCTGCCATTTTGAGACCCTGGTACATTCTATCTCTGTTGGAAATTCAAGACCTTTATGCAGTATGCAAACATGAAAGCAAAGAAAACAGTGAATCCTACCAAGACTGCAGAAACAGGCCCCATGAAATCACTTCGGAAGCCAAAGTGGCTTTCTATATAGGAATTGATTGCCTGCCGCTCTTCGCCTGCAACATCAATGATCTGAGAAATGTCACGGTATTGTGACACAATCAACCCATAAACAGTCCATGCCACTGGGCAAATCCAGTAGTACCACAACCACCATTTTGGAATTCTCTGCAAGAAGTAGCATCATGTATGGTAATTTTAGCCTCATACATATACACTGTAGCTCATATCGCTAAAAAAGTTCTGTATGCTTGCAATTATTCATACTTGACTTTTCTCTACGGTTATAAAGTAGTAAACAAATGATATGTCAAGCAATTTGGCTCTTATTTACTATAACAAAGAGTTGTAATTTATTGTAAAGCCTTATAACTAATCAGTTTTAAGTAAACCACTTACTCATTAAATATCTTTACGACAGTTATTGTTATTTTAAAAATAAGTCACCATTTTTATCTACGCTTCTCTAATTATTTTCTTGGGTCTTACGGACAATATTTGTAACACCTTTCACTCAATTATTATGGGTTGCTGGAATAGTGAGAAAATGAAAAAAAAGGATGTGAGAAAAAAAATAAATTTTTGCTCATTTTCTTTTGGGTGATTGGTTTCTCTCATTTCTTTACACTTTTTACAAAAATAATTATGATGGGATTTTCCTTCATAATGGGAAACAAATATTTTTTCCACATATTTTCTGACAGACCAAATGAAAAAAGTGTATTTTTTTTCACACTTTCCTTCTCTTTTTCACAATCCAAAGTCCAAACACATAAGTGAAAGTTAAAGTCTAAGAGCACAGATCAACAACTTGTCTTCTTCCGATTTTTAACCATGGAGAAAAGCAAGTGTAAATGACATTATGCTGATATATTATTATTAATATTTTTTTTGGTAATTTAACTTATGAAAAGAGTAATGAAGAGAAAACTTACTGGTCTGGGGATGAAAAAGCCGGAGAAGAGGTTGAAGAGTGAGTAGAAAGCGGCAGCAAAGATTGCAGCCACTTGGTGATTTGGGGTTATTGACACCGTCATCATACCGTAGTATGTGAAATAGAGGAAGGTGAAGTAGGTGATGAAGAAAAACCAGGCAAACTTTTCCACTTTCCAATCAAATCTCACCATTGCATACACAATGAGGGTGTAGTAGACTGCTTGGACAAAGACGTACGGGATTTCCATCAGAACCTGCACATAATACACGCAAGCAATGAACTTCCAGCTTGTAAAGGTTGGGGTTCAATCTCCACCAACAATACTAGGCATAGCTCAACTTAATAACCCTATACCATTCCATACAAATAAGGTTGTTAAGTATAAATTTAAGAAAATTTAACTATCTATTTAAATTGCATGGTTGTATTTTTTTCAAAATAAGCAAAATTGTCCTATTTTCAAACCATCCTTCCAACCTAAAAAATTATATAACTTAAGCTGATACTAATTTTTTCGTTTAAAAATAGTGTCTATGTAGTTGGTTACCTGAGCAAGTGCATATGGAAATGCCGAGTACATTCCAGCCGCTCTTTCGCGGTAGAAAACAGTTCTCTCAATGGCAACAATTGGTTGTACAGTGGAGCAGTTGTTTATACCCACAAACAGAACAGCAGAATACATTGCTCCAATGATGATGTTCAGATTTCCAGCATTGTCTCTACATCAAAATGCAATAGGATATGGTTACAAACTCTTATTAACTTGTTTTCAAATTACTGTTCTTAATCAGCATTGGCTTCAATTGTTGACAGATTAATAATTTACACAAATAAACATATAACCTTTTAGTTCCCACATTCCAGAAAATGGTGCCAATCATTAGAGCACAAGTCAGTGTAAAGAAGTATCTAACAAGGTTGTAATCAGGACTTCTCCAGTAAGTCCACCATTGCTTCCAAAGGCAAGACTTGAACTGGCCAAATGTGGATTGAGAATACTTTGTGGGGAAATAAAGATCTTTGGCTCCTGGTTCTGGTGTACTGAGTGCCTTTACCAAAGCCTTGTTTCTCCTGTTTTGGGAGCACGAAATTGTTAAGCACCAACATTAAGAACATGTATCAAACATAATCTAATAACATCCAGGCTACCAATAACCACTTCAAGTGCTGTGGGCAAAGTTAAAATTGGAAATTTTAACTGGTAGGCTTCTTAACAGCTTAAGCTGCTAGCCGGAGAAGTGCTAAATTATCTAAAATTTACATGGTAACAGATCCAGATACATATACTGAGATAGATCACAAGCAACAAATAGCAAAGGCACCAATACTTCCCAAATCAGTAAGTGCTCAGCAATAATTTGCAGAATGTGCTATTGACTTACTGATACAAAGCTGACGACTGATAGTGCTCGGCAAAATCAATACCAAGTCTAACTTCAAGAGCAATTGAGCTCACTTCTAGCATCCATGTAGCAGGATTATATTTCTCTGTGATTTTTGGAACACCCGGTATGGCCTAATTGAAAATTGAAAATTGAAAATGGAAGTTCCTTTTACACTAATATTAATGGTAGCATCCAAATGAGTGAAAGAATGGATGCAATATGAAAAAATTGAGCAGAAAGGGATATACCTCAAAATATTCAATGATCTTTTGGGAGTTCCTGCCCAGTGGTCCTGCATATATAACTTGTCCTCCTCTTTTCATAAGCAAAAGCTGTAAATGAAAGTTGTGGTAGCATTTAGATACCCTTTTAAACATTAACATCAAAATTCTGCAATTCTTGCTTGACCATGTTCATAAGATGCACATTGCGCTGAAAGCACCAGTTACCTCATCAAAAGCTTCAAAAATGTCAATACTGGGCTGGTGTATGGTGCAAACGACAGTTCTACCAGTATCCACAGTGTTTCTAACTGTCCTCATAACAATTGCCGCTGCTCTTGCATCTAGACCAGATGTGGGTTCGTCCATAAATATAACTGATGGGTTTGCAACAAGTTCAACAGCGATTGTCAATCTCTTCCTCTGCTCTGTTGATAACCCAGTAACCCCTGGAAGACCCACTATTGCATCTTTGAGATTATCAAGCTCTACCAAATCCATCACTTCCTCCACAAATACCTAGCACATGAGACTATCAAGCTTTAGCATTTGGTCGGTGAATATCTTCTTAAAAGCATAGCATACATTGTCAGTTCGTAAGAGCTTCAAAATCAGCACTTACCGAGCTAGCAAGCATGGTCAAAATTATTGGATTAGATAGTATGAACAAAATTTGGTACTCTTGATTAGTCTTACCATCTTTTCCTCGTTGCTGACTTCTTTAGGAAGGCGAAGAAATGCAGAATAGATAAGGGATTCCTTTACAGTGACCTGAGGTGAATGAATGTCATTTTGTTCACAATATCCTGAGATTCTGGCAAAGGTAGATTGGTTTTTGGGGAAACCAGAAATTCTAATATCTCCTACAATATAACCCCCGGTCTTTCTACCAGCTAAAACATCCATTAGAGTTGTTTTACCGGCTCCACTAACTCCCATTAGTGCAGTAAGAACACCAGGCCTAAAGGCCCCCGTCGCCCCTCTGAGCAATTGAAGTCTATCATCAGTAATCCCTTGCTCTTTCATTTCCTGTAAAATATTAAAACCCTCACATTTTATATAAACTTATAGTCTTGATCATTAAAAATGAGAATACTTGAAGAAAAATAAATTTAGATCCATGTCTTCAATATATTTTTGGTATCTGGTAGAAGAAGAAGTACATACCGGAGGCATATCAACAAAGTAGCTAACATCATCAAAAGACATGGTTAGAGGAGTAAATGGAAGCACCATTCCTCTTTTTGGAGCTACTCCAGTTGCTGCATCAAGGGCTATGTCAGCACTGTAATGCAAACCTCCAGAGGCGCGGCTGCTCATTCGTCGAGGCATCATTTCTCCTGGAAGAAGAAATATGCTATGATCAAGCACAAGACAATGCCAAGTTACAATGCCATTAGAAATGCTGTCAATTATGACCTGATATATAAATTCATATAAGGTCCATAATCGATAATTATTTCCATATTACTAACAAGACCATGTAACTGGCCGTTTCCATGGGAGTATGAATGCAAGTAATTGTTGCTCCTAAGAGGAAAACATGCACAATTTGAACTTAGATAATGTCATGGAAGACATCAAACAACCACTAGACGAAAACATAGCAAATGCAAGCCTGTCTTATATTTAGAAAAAAATGAGGGAGCAACGGTAGAGGATAGCTACTTACGAGTATTGTTCCCATCTTTAGCCGATAGAGATTGTGAAGCAGGACGTCTTCTCTTGAAGCTCGAGTCACCATTGGATTGATGCTGGCTCTGTTCCACCTCGTAAGCTGCTTCTTCAGATATAACAGCTTGTGGCTTTCCAAGTGCTGTTCATCAAAACAAAATTCCCAACGGCATATAAGATTGATAAATGTTTGAAAATTAAATGACACAAGATAGAGATGTTTGTATAGAATAGATAGAAATCCTACGATTGAGGTACATGAGCACCAAGGTGAAAAGAACGTTGAAGAGGACAGTGAATCCCAATAGAGCAGCCGTTGCAATCCAAAACCAGTTAGGATGAGCAAACACGTCGAAGGTATCCATTATGGTCAAGCCCAGAGGTCTATCTCCCCTGAGGACTAGATGTTGAGAGATTCAAAACGGTAAGAAAGCAAGAACCATGAAAATCAATGGAAACACGGAAAACAACTTCTTGTTGGTTTTAGTATCTAATAATGCCGTTGGTTTTGTCTAATTACCAGTTGATTCATCCACCGAGGTGCAAACATCTCGTTGACAGCAAGGGCATTGAAGGCATAGGAGAGTGGAGAAACCCAATACCCCCATATCCACCAATTTGGAATTTCACCTATAGCCCAATTCTCATTAATCAAAATATCAACTTCAAAAATGTCATCCAGGTGGATTATATGTACATACAGAGTGTTCTTACTTCTAGGTAGAATAAATCCTCCAAGCAAGAAAATGAGCAAAAGTGTGAGTGCACCACCAGTATTGGCAATGATCATGGTCCGGCAAATCCCTGCTGTCAATCTAAATATCCCAGCTGCCATTTGCTGCACCAGAAAGATCACCAAAAACTGCTTGAAGAACCTGCCAAGAATGTGAATCCACTAGTTTTGAAAAAAATAAAAAAATAAAAAGTAAAATAAAATTATATTAGCTAAAAAAGAAATAAGCAGCTATGCCTGCTAGCTTCGGGTGCAAAGCCAATAGTGTAATAGGTGGTGATCATCCAAACAGTAGCCTCCATAACCGAGATGGGAATACCGAGTAGAAACGTAGGCAGCGTGAAAGCCCACGGCGGATAGAAGAGGAGGTCCCTCTGCTTGTAGAACACCGGGAGCCTCACAATGACAAGGGAGAGCTCAGTCAAGCCATTGAACATGTTGGCGATCATGGCAAAGAGGAGCGCCCCGACGTAGATGCCGCCGTCGGCCTCGTCGTTGGTGGGCATGTTGGTCCTGAGGAACACGGTGCAGACGATGACGGCGGTGATGATGAGCTGCACGGTCTTGAAGATGTAGACGAAGGAGTTGCGCTTGAGGAGGAGCCACTCCTTGGCGAAGTTGGCGTAGAGGATTTCGAGGGAGGGGACGGAGTACTTGGTGAAGACGAGGGCGGCCTTGTGGCACTTGTCTCTGTCGTAGGGGACGGACAGCTCGTTCTCCAGGCGCAGGCCGACGTGAAAGCGTTTGAATCTGGCGGCAAACTCTGAGACAGGGATGTAGCGGTAGGCCTGCCTCTTGTCAGCCCAGTATTGCTCCTGGTCCTTTCTCGAGGTAACCTGTACCCAAAAAGTTCAATAACCCCGCCGGAAAATAACCCCATCAATATTTTTTTGCAACCTCCAGAAAAATACAAAAGAAAATTTTCACGATTAAACGGTAGAATGATGTTCAAATCTATTTTTCTTGATGTTACGGCCGTTTACTATAATTAAGTGATAAAAGACTATTAAACTTTGGGCAGGGTTTGGGTGGGTTTTGTTTATAAATTAAAATAAAATCATATTTTTTTAATTTATTTTAAAATAAATAACGTGCCAGCATCACACCAAACTCAGAATGTTACCAGCAAGGTATAGGCAGGTCCCCTCCTACTGAGGAATGGTGGCCGGAGGTTAGCCGCCGCCTTAACCAGATGTAGCTAGTTTATGAAGAGGTGTGGATAGGACTAATTTGCTCTAAGTGGGGAGACTGCAACCCCTTGCTATCCTCTTTCTTCCCTCTGGTTTAATTAACCTTATTTTTTCTATTTTATCCTTTCTTACTCTTTGAAAGAGGTTATATCATTAGTTTCTTACATGGAAATCCTCAGTCCACCACTAAAATTTTTTTCACTTTTCTCTACCTTAATTTTGATTGGCCCAAAAAAATCAATATATAAACATGATCCAAGTGACTATGACTATAACTAATTCAGTTAGCCGACGTAGAGGTGGGTATAGATGTCCGAATATCCATATCCGACCGACATCCAAATATCTGTCTGACTGACGTCCAAATGTTGGATCCGACCTGTGTCCCGAGCATGGATAAATTTTGGTGGTGCACAAATATAGCATTACTTTTTGTTCTACACTAACTAGAGCCTTTGTGACTAATGTTACTATTGGACAATTGGTGAAGGGAGAGCATTTTTATAAGCCCCCTCCTAATAAAAGGAGCGTTAGGTGGTCCTCTTAGACCATTTAAAAATGATTCTTATCTACTCTTTAAACAAAATCTCATGGGAGGAAGTGAACAAAATTTCACTTTAATAATAATAATACATAATAATAATAATAATAATAATAATAATAATAATAATGACATATTATAAATAAGTGAGGGAAAGCATGGGAAGGTACCTCCTGCAAGAAATCGGCGGTGCCCTTGCGGTCCGGACAAGCAAATCCGCAGCTATTAAAGAACTCAACGATGTGGGCCCTGGGGCCCTGGTAGATGATCTGCCCTTCGGACAGTAGGACAATGTCGTCAAAGAGGTCGAACGTCTCGGGCGCGGGCTGCAGCAGCGACATGAAGATGGTGGCCTCCGTTAGATGGGCTATCTGCTGCAAACATTTCACTATCTGGTACGTGGTCGAACTGTCCAGCCCCGTTGATATCTCGTCCATGAACAGCGTCTTCGTTGGACCCACTATCATCTCCCCTGTATGTATAGTATATAAATTATTATACAATATGTAACAAAGACACCATCTTCGTGTCCAATGATAAAGAAAGTATTTTTGTCCATCGAGGGCTCATTTTATTTCGAATTCGAGTCAAATTAAAAATCATTCTAGTTGAGCGAGTTTGAGTTAGCTTAATTTGTATATATTAATGCTATTTTTTCGTATAAGCCATTCTAAATTTTAATTTTTAATTAAAACATTTTAAATTTGACATAATTATGCATAAAAAATAATTTAATCATGAATAAATTTATTTAATTTGATATCATATAATAATATTTTGTAATTATATTATATTTAACTATAAATATAGTCAAAAATCTTATTCTTTATTTAAAGTATTGAATTTTAAGTCGGGCTAAATTGTGCAAGTACAAATTCAGGTTTGACTCGTTTAATATCAAATTGAACCTCTAGTCGAGTTTTTTTATGATTGAGTATCAAACTAAATCGAATTTAACCAAGTTTTAAATGGCCTTAGATGAGAATATTTGTGCTTGTTAGATTACAAAGATGATTGGCTAATGATGAAAATATTTTTGTCTGTATAAAAAAACAATTACAATCGAATGATTTAATGGGTGGCAAAATGGTTGATCTTCTTATATTGTAATTAAGATTCTCTTATCGCGCACTGGCCTATAATAAAGATAGAGACTTTTTTAAAGACAATTTCTTATTATATTAAAAATAAATTATAATGATTTAATTAGTTATTTTTATTTTTGCTATAATATGATTGATTACATGTCCTACATAAACTGATCTCACTTCTTGAAATCACTTTTATTAAAAAGAAAGTTGATAAATAATAATGTACACGTCATTTAATTTTGACTCATCAAAAGAATCTGGGGCCAATATTTCATACGACCTCATTGTCAAGCAAAGTCTTATATCGTGTTTAGTAGCAAAATCTAATTTAGCTTGCATTGTTTTTTTAATAAAATTTGATAACAAAAGCATTTTGCAAAAATCTTTTAATGTGTGAGAGTTACAAAAATTGTGTTTGAAAATAGATATCATATGTTTTCAAAAATATATATCCTTTTAGAAAAAAAACTTTAAAAAAGTCAAAAGAGGAGATATAGGATGTTTCCAAAAAAACAAAAACAAAAGCTTGATCAATGCAATTCGTTATTATGTAAAAAAATTCTATTTTTCAATAATATTTTGTATAGAAGGGTAATATCATTAATTATTTTACTTCATCTTACCCTGGATAATTGTTTTAGCCGTTTATATTTTATGTTTTATTCTAATCAGAAAAATATTTATATTACATAATGTAAAACACAAACAACGTGTTAACCTGTGGTAACTCGTTTTTTCTGGCCACCGGATATGCCCCTCATCATCTCATTGCCAACGATTGTGTCTCTGCATATGTCAAGTCCGAGTATCTGACAGTGTCAAAAGAATGCTGTTGTTGAGCCATCAAATGTTATCACAAGCTACTTCACTTGTCAATTATCAAATATTCAACACATCAAATTCATTAGACTACATTGGGAAAAGTGGTTAGGATAATTTGGGTTTATTTAATTATGATACTAGCCAAAGATACGGTATATTTAAAACTTAATAATAATATACATTAAAAGTATACACAATTAAATTCAAAAAATGCATTTTAATTTTAAATAAAAATAATGAATATCTATTTAATTTAAGAAGATAATAATTACAAGAAGATATTAAAATAATTTAAATTTTATATTAAAAATAAGTAATAATTTTAATTATATCTAAATAAAATATAAAAAAGAAAGTAAATTTACCTTAAGCGTGTAGTCTGTCTGGAGGTTGCTTTCAACCCCCTCCATTGCAGTAGCCTGTTATAATTAAACAATAAATTACATTAATTAGCAAAAATAAAATGTTACTTAGGCTACAAGAAATTACTCCAATATCTGCTACCAGTTTTTTTATCATTTTTTTAATTTTTTAATTTTAATTTGGTGAAATGTCACGTTTACGTGTTCATTTTGGCCAATGCTGGACGAGCTTGTAATTTTGATTATTGATGCCGATCGGCACTATAAGATTCGTCACCGATGCATAATTCACCAAACGCCATGACTCAGATTGACATCATGTACTTGTTATGCCAAGTCATATTCGCATCATCTGCTGGTCATAATGAAGTGGTGTTGTAGTTATGGCTAGTAGTTTGTGATTTTAATTGTAATTATTTACCTTTTTATTGTTACTCTTTTTTAACCATTTTATTAGTTGAAAAACAATCAAAATATAATTTTTTTATTATTTCACGAGGTTATAATATCCTTATTAAACTAATATTACAAACTTAAATGAAGTTTTTAAATTGATTTATAAAAGTCTAAATTGAAAGTTTCCTTTAAAATAAAGTTAGAATATTTAAATTTAGCATTGCATTAAGAACTTCTTATGAGGTATTCACTGCTTGTGCTGGGAATTATGAAATACTTTTTGATAAATCGATAAAATGTAACATATAATATTCTATCACTACTAATCTTTTCAAAATGGCTTCGATCAGTTTTATCAATCATTTTGTTTATTTGAAAAAAAATTTTAAATTATTTTTATCTAAATTATATTCGATAAAATGAGAAACTAGACTTTTAGTTTATACCCCTACTTGAAACGATAAATTACCTTCATAAATAGGTCTACTTCGGCTTCGGGGAATATACCGGCTTCCTTTTCCCTCCTTTCAAGCTCTGTCAATAACTCTGCATTCTTTCAATAGTTGAGTTTAGACTATGCTATTTGCTATATATATATATATATATATATATATATATATATATATATATATATAATGACTTGACTCAATTGATGCAAATTGATGAGTTTAATTATCTATTTACAAGTAATTAATTAAGTCGAAGATAGTAAACATCATTCTCACTAATTTATTTAATTTCTATACCTTGAAAAGTAATTAATTAAATTAAAGATTATAAACATTATTCTCACTAATATATTTGATCTTTATGCCAATAACTAAGTTTAAATTATACTTTCATTTCTACATGCAATGACCTGTCTCAATTAGTACAAACTGACAAATTTAGTTATCTTTTTAAAAATGATAAACCAACACTATTATATTGAATATTATTCCAATAAATATTAGATGTAAAACTAAGTAACTATATTAACTAATTAGAGATTTTACATTCCACTTATCTTAATGAGATTTTATCCCTGAAATTACTTTTTAAGACTTATAGGCTTACTAATATGAATTTTAATTAATTGGGGTTCTTATATTTCTCTAAACCTAAAAAAATTTTATCTCCAAAATTTCTTTTTAAGGTTCATGAGCCTAACTTCTTTTCCCGAAATTTCTTTTAGGTCCATGAGCATATTAATCTAGACTCACATCATCTAACACTACTAATGTGAATTTTCATTCTGAGAGTTTCCCATCATCCAATACAATCTTAGGTTGACTCTCATATTAAATATAACGATCTCACCGAATTAATGTAAACGGATGAGTTTAGTTATTTCTTTAAAAATAATTAACTAAATTAAACAATGTAAGTATTATCTCTAATAATATATTGAATCTTACTCCATTAAATAATAAATATGAGACTAATTAACTAGATTGAGTAATTGTGGATCTGACGTGTCTAAGTATAATCCAACAATGTAAACTTTACTTGGCCATGATCTCACCGTATCTTTGTATTTATTATTTATTAACATAACAGTTTACTCGGCTAGAGGAGAGGAAAAGAGAGGGACGAAGCACAAGTAAATACGCGTAAAAGCATTATTGCGGACGTATAAGCAAAGAACGATGAAGGTTATTAAAATACCGTATCTGGAGCCAACGCCTTGGCACCTAGCGGAGAAGTCGAATGTTTCTTTGACGGTCATCTCCCCGACGTGAACGTCGTTTTGGCTGATGTAGGCGGCCGTTTTCTGGGGCACAAACTCGTTGAGTCGGTAACCATTGTAGGTCACCTCTCCTTCCACCTAAAAGTTGAACAACGTGCGTTGTCAGAACTGAGTTTGGAGTGCATGCATCGTCAACTACTCCTATGCAGCTTGATCGGCATAATAAACAACTAATGCACGCATCCCTCCCCATCCCCGTTTCTTCTTCTTCTGACTTTGAATACGACTATTTTTATTTATTCAGTTCTGCAGGCATTGCGAGTATCTGATCGCTGACCAGGGATGATCACCAAATCTCTCACCCCACTAAATGGTATCCAATCCAAATATGAAAATCTGAACCCAAATCCGAAGGTTACTTATATTTCATTCATCATATTTATATTTAATCCTCCCATTTCTTGTCGATCAGAATTTGACTGATTAAAATAAAATAAATAATATATATTTTAATATAAAAATGTATAAAAATAATAAAAAAATATCATTTCAAATATTTTTAAAATATAATTTTATAAAATATCATGTATTCGGATTGGATCATCCCAAATTTATATATGATCTGTATACTTTTTAATATATTATATATTTGAAAAGGTCTAAACTTGAATTAGATCCGATTTTGTTTTGGATCAAATTTGCCGATATCGGATATTTACACCCATTCCTAGTAGTGTATAAATTCAATATAAGCTCGGCAAGTCAAATGTCACGAGCTATTTTAAATGTTAAAGATTGATTCTAATCGTACATGTATATAGATTATAATAATTTAGACATTCTTACCATTTTAATTTGTCCTTGGTAATTTAATTATAAATTTTTAATACTTGATTTTTTGTTGAAAACTACAATATTTTAACTAATATTTAATTAAATATTAATTAGAATAGATATTTTCATCCTTTACTATAATAGCTTATCAATAATTTTAAAATTTGGTAGAACCAATTTTAATTGGGATGAACCGAATATACTCTTATATGGGTTATAAATCTAAATATGATAATGGGTATAATATTTAAAGCATAAAAAAAAAATTGCCCGTCACCTTCAAGTCCGGATCTAGCTTCCCGGCAAGTGCAAGCAGCAAAGTACTCTTCCCCGAAGATGGAGGCCCCAACAGCAGTGTCATCCTATCAACAGTTCAGAGTATCAGAAGAAAATAAAAAACATTAACAAATCAAGTGCAATTTTTAGGGAATCACAATTTAATAGAAGGTTTTATTATATTGTTTTTGGTCGTCATGCAACCATACCTGGAAGGTTTTATTATACCAGAAGCATCTTTCAAAATGGTGAGTTTTGTTCTCTTGGCCAGTCTGATCCCAACCACGGCCAATGCCGACTCTATCAGATTTCTTGCGGAGTTGAAAAGAGTAGGAAGTGCTCTGCCTCCGACATAGCAATTCGCTTCAATTGTCAAATGCTCGTATCTAACTTCAACTGCCGGCAGTTGTATGCCTACCCTGCATTTGCCACTAATTAGCTACTTTTTCGAGTTCTTTTTATTTTTATTTTTAAAAATATTTTAGGTGAAGAATTTTAATAATTCCGACCACAAGAAAGATAAAAATTTGGGTAAATACCCCCAATTACATCAATCGACTAAGATAAACATTAAATCAGACAATCATAATCACCAAGGTAGATGGCCAAATTTGATAATTTGATCATAAGTAATTTTTTGAATAAAATTTCCGTGCAAACACTTTTGCAAGTTTTTGTTCAATTGGGTTGGTACGGAATATGTTCTAGTTGAGTATATCATAAGTTTTGTGAAATGAAATGGTTGAGTTGGACATAGTTTCTATAACTTAGCTGGACATAGAAGACAAATTCGTCATGAACTTTTGATTAACAATGCCAAATGCAATTAGAAAACGGCATCAACAAATTGAATGAAGTGTAATGACAAGTTCTCTCTTTAACCAAATACCACAAATCGAACCACTCCACGAGCAACATGGCAAACAGAGCATTTCTTTACTCTTCAATTAGGTAAGCCTTTTGGGCGCGCATTGACGGCCAAGTCCATTGGCCAATTCAACGCTGGCAATCAGAATATAATAAAACAGGGCCGTCAACCCACCCATCTAACCCTTTTTCCCTTCGCTGGATCCAACTCCAATAGTGGATATTTGACAAAAATGATAGCAATGAAGTTGGAAGTAGCACGACGAGTTAAATATTATTTTGAGCAAGGTTAGTAGGCAATTAGTGAGCAGTTAGGTGCGTTAATATCTGTGTTAAAAATAGACTCTAATTTTATAAATAAATTTTAATTAAATATTAACTAGGCTAGATGCGGTGCTAATAATACTAGATGAGGAGCCACATTTAGCTCCTCCCGGGAGCGACGCCGGTGGAGACGCCGTAGAGTCGATATGCGTCTCCATCTCCACCGGCGTCGAGAGGAGCTAAAATTTTTTCCTAGATGAGATGCAGTCACATAGCTTATTTCTGGACAGCCATTTTGTTAATAAAAGTTAGAGTATGATTTATGAATACGTACTTGTCGATCCTGTTTCTGAATTTGGTGAGGAACTTCTCATTATCTTCTTCAGCGATTCGGAAGATCCTCTCGATGAATTCTTGGCGCTCGTCGAGGTTGAGCTTTCGGACGTCGACTTCCTTGTTCACCAGCCGGCTGGTCGAGTTCTCGGTCTCGACGTAGGACTGCAGTATGCTGGTCCTCAACCGGTCGTAGGTGGGGAGCCTCTCCAGCGCCGCCCACCGGAGCGCCTCCTCGTCGTCGTCGACGCCTCTCCGGCTCCTCATCGACGTCGTCGACCGCACAAACACGCCCTCCATCCCCCAATTGCTGCTGCTCACGCTCCGGCTTATGCTCCTGGTCACTCTCCTGCTTGCTCTCCTCCCGGAGTCCCACACTTTCTCCAACCCCTCCATCTATATATAGATCAATTTAGATACATTACACTAATGCGTAGGTGTAGAATGATCGATTCGCTGCGAGAATGAGAAACAGTATGGAATGAAAAAAGATACATACATTGGATCGATTGTTCCGACGCCCTCTAATATCAACTTATAGCCTGATATATTGCTCAAAAAAATGGATCATGAAGATCGAAATCTTGGTTTTAAGGTGGGAGGATGCAAGGAGGGATCAAGGATCTAGCTAGATATAATACCAACTACTCTTTGTGTTTCACATCTAATCTATATATGTCTCCCTACCTGGACCTCTTCCATCCTGGATGACACGCCGAGTACATACATGTACATATATATGGACAACTACAGGGAATGGTTGGGTTTATTTAAGAAAAAAAATTAGAGGCTAGAGAAATCATCTACCTCCTAGAACAAGTAAATAAAATTGTTATTTTTTATGGGTAATTGTAAAATTTAAATGGTCTAATCATTTTTTTTAAATAGTTCAAGCCGTTGGGGAAAAAAATTAAATATTTACTTCTAATACCTCTCTTTACTTACAAACAAATTATTTTTGAGGATTAGTACATGGACAAATATAAAAAAGTGGCAAATAATTTATTGGTCATAATACGGGGAAATAGAGTATTTTTTCGGATACATAAAGTTTATCACGATAAATACGAGATAAATAGTCCACAACAAGTAATAAATTAATATTTTTTCTAACATATATCATTAGCGGGATTTAAACCTAACCTTTTGTTCTGATACTTTGTAAATTCTATATGAAAAACTCAAGACAATAAGAAAGATGACCGTTTAATATTTACTTGAATGATAACAAGAGTATATTAATATCATTTGAGTGCTTCCAAGAGGATGGGAAGGTAAAGTTGTGGGGTCAAAAGAGGAAGTGAATGATAAGATGTTCTATAAGAGCAATAATCATTAATCATTTATGAAAGCCTTACAAAAGGTAGATAGATAACTACAAAAATCACGATCACAACGCTACACAACGAAATCGAGTCAAACCCAAATCAAGGCTAGTGGAGGAAAGCTGTTACTTCGTGCTCATGTGTCCAATAGGCATATATATATATATATATATATATATATATATATATATATATATATATTTAGGCCGTCTAATTAGAAAAGACGATTTAGATTTATTTTATTTTTATTTTTTTAATAAAGATCATTGAGTGGCTTTATCTAGTCGCCCACCAACCAAATTCGACCACATGGCCAAAATCGGTGGTGTCTTTTTTTTGTGCGGCTAGATCTGGCTGCCACAAACTGGATCTGGACTTTCCTTGGCCAGATCTAATAGTGTAGTTAAAAATAAAAACCAAAATTTTGGTGGCCACCGTTACCTGGCCGCAAATGCCCCTCCTCCCCTTCCCCCTCGACTTCGCTGTCTCGTGGTTGGGCTGCAGGGAGGCAGGATGGTAGGGTCGAAGCGGAGCGGGGAGGAGGGGCGTCCACAGTAGGGTGGTAGCTGCCAGTGTGGGGAAGTTTAATTTTTTTAAAATAATAGATATCTGTCGACTTTGTAATCAGACAGCTCAAATTAAAATTTAATTTTTTTTAAAATAATAAATTCGAATGACCCAAATCAAAGTCTGGAATATATATATATATATATATATATATATATATGAGTCTATATTTGTGTAGCAGTGGAGGTAAAAATGTGGCCTAATTAGCATTGGTCTAATCTCCCATTGTTGGCCATATTAGAAGCGGATAAATGAATTCACAAGATGATATGGGCAGGTCAGCCTCAACTCAGATGACGAAAGCAGCCGTACGGTCTTTATCTCGCCCATTTCTATTCCAACAACCACAACCTTGTGGGACTTTTTGGACGTTGGCGTGGAAAAATGAGGGGCGGAGAGTCGGAGACCCATTTGGTTCAAAAGTTTGGTTACCGTCTCTTTCCTTTTTTTCTTCCCGGAGTTGGTGAGCTGAGTCCCCACTTCCATGAGAGCCTGGCCACCAAGGCATTCTGACGAAGTGGCTTCATAAGCAGGACGGAATTCCCTAGTCAGACTAGTTAGGGTGAGCATAATATGATAAACATCTCAAAAATTAAGTTGCATTATCAATTTAATTTGATGTTCAATTTTTCGTTTATCTAAAAAAATGACATGAAAAAAATGTAAAATCTAAAGATCAAACATTTCCTTGTATTTTGTTGTCTAAGAATTTAGTTAAAATTTTTTTTATTTTCAGTCCAAGTTAATTTATGTAAAAATTTTATAAAATAATACTTTTTTAATAAAAAGTAAAAAAAAATGGGAATTTTTTTGAAAAATACACATAAGAAATAAATATTTCATTTTTATCTTATTTTTTTGCTATCGAAATATGAGAAGAAAATCTTTAAAATTTTTATTTCATTTTATTTCATTACATTTTTATTTCTTATGAAATCTTTTTTCATTTACACTATTTTCATGTCAACTAAATAAATCTTAAGAGTAGTGTTTAACATAGAGAACCTTCTTTTTATTCACATGAATAAGTAGATTTCATTAAATGCTCATAATAAACTTTGCACTCAAATAAAAACTCATACCCCAGAATTTTTATGTCTTTCTTCCTTTAAAAATAATGTTAGATTTCAGTTCGTAACTAAATTGAATCGAATATGATCCAAAGAACCAAACTTTGAAAAAACTCTAAATTTTATGTTTTATGTTGATGATTATAAATTATTTGATTTTTAATGAATTATTTTGAAAATTTTAATATTATATATATGTTTAGAATAATTTTAAGCATATATTTGGTTCACAAAAATAAGGTATAATTTTTATTAGATCATAAAATAACCCTCTTATACTTATTAACTTCAAATAAAAAACAATTATCGAATCATTGATCTAAAGTAAATGAAAATATTTAGATTTAATTTAACACGGCATTAATCTCTGTTCGGTTTTGATCCGATTACAAACTTAGTAGACCTAACAATATTTTGGTAATTTGGTTCAAATGCTCGAACCCCAACGTTCACCAGTATTCACCATATACAAGGGGCAAGGACAAGTGGTGAATTGAGGTTTGAAAATGTGAGCTCTTCTTCTCCCCGACTTGAATTTTCAGCATCAAAAGTTGGAGTAAACATGTATGGCACGGGACTTGGTCAGGTGTGCAGAAGAATGCCTTCATTTTTGGCCTTTTATTATCTTCAATAATATGTCAATATGTAGAAAGGGATGCATTGACAAGGACCCAATTGTACATGTTTTAAGAGGGAAAAAAAACAAGATAGCATATTTAGTGAAGATGAAAGGCTGTTGTCATTGTTGTCCGTTCTTTCTTTTTCTTTGTTTCTTACTCCTAGAAATTGGTGTCCCTTGTGAACGAGGGGACAATTTGGTGGATTTGTAAAGCGTAATCTATTTGCTAAAGAGTTTATAATTTTGCACGAAATCTCAACAAAATTGGATTGGTGGCGTGATAGGGCGTTGAAATCTCGTCGGTGCCCATGGATGGAGATTTTAATTTGTCCCTTGTACGTTTTTGCGTGTGTGTATATATATATCGAATCGCATGGATTTTAACTTTAAATATGTAAATTATAAGGCAAAGTAGAAGGTTAATTTTTAATATATAAAATTAATGTCATGTAATACCATATAAACAAGATGACGGTGCTTTCGTGCGCTCATTATTAAATAAGAAAAGGAAAAAAAACAATATTAAATTACATTGTTACATACTTAGCAGTCTTCCCGAACTCTTGATGGAGTAAACACAATAGTTTGCCTAGAAAATGATATTTAGCAAAAACACGAGTCTTCACAAGAAAGCAAAAAGAAGGTTTAAAGTCGACAACGCTGAGCATTTATTTATATCACACGGTTCTAATTTTTTACGACTTAGAATAAAATTACCGTCAAACCATTTTTATAATCCAAAGGTTTATATCAAATACAGCTGTCACAATAGCATCCAAGCATGTTGGAGCCCTCTTACACAGCTATTAGGTTGGGGTGTTAATTGAGCAGGTCCATGGGCTGGTCCGGCGCGGCCCGCTTAGGAGAGTCAAACACATGCACGGTGCTTTTGTTAAATAAAATCATTACAGAAGCCCAGCTGCTTTTAGGCTCTTCTATAGGAGAGCCAGCCCTAATACAGAGATAAAATTTACTTAGGCAACAAATGAAATCGAAAGTCATAAAAAGTATGGTCCAAAAACCATGAATATAGGTGTTTGGCCCAATCATTTACCGTGTTTTAGCTCTTTGGGCCAAAACACGTATATCACTCGGTAATACTTCTCCTAGTCCTAAGCCAACATGAAGGATCTCCTTAAACAAAACTCCCACACTAAACCGGCACATTCCCTACAACCTCTCTTGGGAAGCTCTCATGCTCTAACTCTCAACTTGATTCGAACTTGAAAAACACTCAATACAACCCACAAGAATAAGCTTTACCTACTTCTGAATTCCTTTCCTCCATAAACTTGTATATATGGATGGACCTATGAGTCTGAATCTCTAAGATCTACCTTAATCGTACTCCCCGTCAGCCTTTATAATTTCCAATCCTTTTCGTTGATAGTTCATTCAATAATTCTCATATCCTTTTACTATTTCCTTCTCTAGAGTAAAATTTTCTTTGCATTTAAACGTTTGTATCTTAAACTTTATGTTATCATTCTCTATAGTAACTAAATTCTAGATACAAGAACATGGGCCTCCCTTAACCAGCACAGTAGAGTGAAATCGAAATTGGGACAAAGAAGACACAAATAATGAAAATTAATGATGAAGGATAATAGAATACAAAGATACTAAAATTTACTGTGGATAATAAACACCAAACTCCGCAGAGGATAGTACTTTTCATTATGAAGGATTAAAAAATAACTACGAAATTTCTCAATTTTCCTTTCACCCCCCTTGAGCGTGACTCAATACCCCTTGAATCTCTCACAATCCACGAGAACTCTTTTCTCTCACAAAATAACCTCTGCAGAACCCTCTCTAGTCATGTGTCAAATCATGTTACAATAAGTGAAGACTGTGAAAAAATAATGATCAAAATTAAAGAGGTTATAGCTTGAAGAATGAAAGCACGTTGACCGCTGCTGATAGTATCTGTTGCGTTATAAAATTCACGAGAGATGAGACTTCAACGGTGGACGACTGGACGTGTGCATGGGGTAATTTAAAGCTAGAGACAAACAAACGGCAGTATCCAAAAATTTGTCCAAAAAATTGCAACCCATGTAACTCTTGTGCTATGCACATCCGGGCATACGGTGCCTGGGCACTTGGGCACTGGGCACCAATGCTGTTATTCATGTTCCTCCTCCTTGTTCTAGTTCTAGATCAAACGTGCACACGTTCACCCGACACCCCCACACAGATACTCACCCACCCATTCACACACACTACAAACGAAAAATAAGACCGGTTATTATTTTGGGTTATTCAGTCAAAATTCAATTAAAACTAAACTAAACCAAACTAATTATTTTAAATTATAATTTAATTCTCGTTTAGTTAACCAAACAAGCTCATTTCAGTTTGGTTGGTTTATAGTTCGGTTTGGTTTCACCCAAACCAGCCGATTGCTCAGACCTATACTCACCCATCCATTCACACACTCTACAACGTCAACCTCTCTTCTGTTACCTCGGGATTTAAACAACCCACCCCTCACCCAACTCATACATCCTTAAACTAATTTTGTTAAGGAATCTAAATCCAGTAACTTGGTACCTGATCCGACCAGACAACACCAGGCCAGCCCAAAATTATTTAGTTTGGGTCCAATTATATCAGGTTCGAGCTTAATGGTTATAGCCTTTATTAGTATCTGATTTATATTGGGCCTCTTCAAAGAACTTATCCTATAAGGACCTAAGCCCAAAAGAAAAGAAAAAACAAAACGCATGCGCGCTAGTTAAAAACAAACACAAGCTTTTATTTGTATAATTTTGTATATGTATAAAAATCTTCTAAATTATTTTATATTTTATTAGAAATAAATATAACTTCATTAATAGTTAAAATTTTGTATATTTTTATGTAAATTTATATGATAAATTTGTTAATGGTTCGAGTTTGGATTTGTTAAACCAGGCAAGTCTAATGTAATCGTCTACACATCCGGGTTCGGGTCTTTAATATCGCTCGTTGAGTTGGAATCTCACATACCCGACCAAACCCGGCATATGGCGTCGACTTTACAGGCTACAACAAAAGGCAGGGATGTTGGTCGGGATCCCCTTACAGAAGTTCGCTCCATACCCACGAATATTTTAGTTCCGGTTTTCAGCAAGAATAGTTTGAGTTCCGGTATTTAAGCAAGAGCAACTTTTGATACACTTCTGCACTTATTTTTTTCTTCATTCTCTTTTGATGAATTTATATTTGTATGCAAGAGCAGAGATTCAATTAGTACAGCCCAGGGAATCCAATACCTAGGATAAAGAAATCCGTTAAACTAACAAAGTTAAAGCAAAATGAAAAAGAAAAAGAACTAGGGTCGCTGATGAAAAGAAAAGGCATCATGGAAGAGCAACCTCAAGATGTCTCCAACGTTCATAGCAGTGCTAATTATGATTGTCTAATACAATTCACTCTTATCTCTGCTATACCTTCTTATTTTCTCCATTAATTCCAATCGTTTTTCAGGTTTCACCGATCAATAATGGCATCCTCCCCGGTCCACGAACCGCCGCAATTCCAAGCACCACCACCTTCTCCGATCGCTCGTCATGCCCGAAGCTATAGGTCAGATGACAACAGTGACGACGATGAACTCACCCACTTTCTTGATCACTCCTTTAACCTCCCCGAACTCATATTGCCCGATCGTATATTCCCAAGCGAAATCCCCGCCGTAGAGCCCCTCAAGATTGATGTTCGAAGTTTTACTCCACCCCGAAATCATCATCGTCTTGACAATTGGAATGGCGTAGGTTACTTGGCAAACTCCCCGGTACCCCGTGGACTCTGACAATCGGAGTAAACAAACCTGGCGGACAAACTTGAGGACTCCGACAATGGGATTAGGCAAACTTGGCAGACAAACCTGACTCTTATACCAATGTTGGGCTCTTTCGGCCTTCAAAAGGGACTTGCAACAAGTATCACGGGTTTTTTAGGGAATAAAATTTTCCCCTTAGCCTATATACAAGTTACTAATATCTTCTACAACCGATATGAAATAAACCTAATACACTGAAAAGAAGGCCACGGTGCAGAGATTGCCAGAATGACGATACAGGTTTGAGACGATATTCGTCAATGAAGAGGAAGAGAATGAGGAAGAAGCAAGCGAAGAGTTCTACTAGTGCAGACTTGGCGAGGAAGAGGAAGCTCTCTCGAAGGCGATGGAGGGGATATGGCCAAACCAGTTTTGGATGTTTAAATACAAACGAGTAGTTCTTTAATGCCTTTTATTATACTATTATTAGTCGATATATGAAAGCATTAGTTGAGTAGGGTGTATATATAATTTATGTATGTCAATATTATATATATATATATATATATATATATATTGTAAAATGTAAAATAGAAAATAATTAGAAATAATTCGGGACAAATATATATATGTATATATAAATATAGCAATCTACAATGTTTCTAACATGTAATATATATCGGGGGCATATGTATATATATATATATGCTGTAGCCAAATAACCCAAAGCCTGTGGGGAGAAGTAGGGAAGGTCGCCAGTGAGATAACAGGGAGGAGTGGGTGGAAAGGAGTTTGGAGGGGAGATGAGAAATAGAGGGCACGAAGAGGGGCGGCGCCCGTTCTACGTGTGTGCAAGCACGGTGAGGACGCGGCGTGTACAGGGAATTGGCTCGCTCAAGTCGGACGTGATCAGAATGCCGATCAGAAGGTCTGACTACCCGCAAGCCCTGTGCATCCATTAACTTCGACGGACAAAAGTGTTTTTTATACGTATCATGCACAAAAATTTGAAATGATTATTCATGTCATGGGCATGGGTGAAGATGCTCTCGGTGTAAAAGAAAGGCCCGCATAAAAGTAAACGAGCATCAAAATGTCTCATTTTAAGGTTTCCCCAAACTCTGCACTCGATGTGCTTTGCTTTTTCTTTATTCGCTTGAAAGGTTGGAATTCTTGAGCTTTTCAACGATATCGAGAAAGAAAGAAAACAATTGTGCATTATCTAAGTTTCGGTTGCTACTATACTCTCGTGCCTCCGCACCCAACGCACATTTAATTTAGGCCATTTGATTGGAATAGCTAAATTATTTTACGAATAAGATAATACCTATTTAATAACTTTTATAAGAACTACCCAATTACTTAGTGTTATAACTGCCACCATTTAAAGGTTTGAATGAAATATGCTTGTAAGGATGGAAATGAAGTGCTCCCAGCATGGGAACTAACTTCTGAGTTTGGCAGCCGATTTGGATTAGAATTATATTTTAAAGAAAAAATTTAAACCCGACTATCTTTATTTACAGAAAAAATTCAGTCGATCAGTAAAGGACAGTCCGCCGCTGTTGAATCTAAACGAGAGACAGTCCGATCTAACGGGCGTGGCAACATCTAACTCTAAAAATCTGATCTAACCATAATTTGAGACAGACAAATGAAATCGCTCCACAGCCAAATCCGCCCATAAACAATCATGAAATACCAAGCCAATATGACCACAAATAACAAGATCAATTACATATTTCTCACTACCAAAGAGTAAAAAGAACAAAAACAGAAAAGAAAACGAACAACAGAGAAAGTCTCAGCATTATCGTGATACGATTAATATTAAAATGAAAAATTAAAAAATGTCCGTGAAGTCAAATTAACATAAGCAACAAATCTTTTCATTCATGAATCCTGTCGAACCAGGTAAAACACCATCAAAACCTACCAGCATATTACACAATTTTAAACTAAATTTTATCGAAAGTTAATTTTAACAATATTTTAAATAAGGGTAAAAAACAGCCAGTATTGGAGAAAGCTTATGAGAACAGCAGAGTGAAAGCATCATGATGATAAATTTTCCAGAAACGAAAAATAAAGCCCTGTAGCTACCCTAACCACAAATTCCTGACACTACGCCTTTGAGCTTTGGTTTTCAAAACTATCCAATATTTTTAAAAGTAGAAAGCAGAAGAGAACAGAGACGTCGAGATGCCTGCCATAATCTTTTTCTTTGTAAAAAAAAAAACCAGCTCAGTTCAACCAAAGAACAAATTATAAAGACCAGACTTTGCATTTTGATTTCCAAATTATATGCCCAAACACTTGGAAAGCATATGAGATCAGGAAAGTTAAAAAGAATGATTGATTTTTCCCGAATTCATAGCCTAATTCCTTAAAACAAGCACAAATTATAAAGACCAATGACTATGCGTTTTGGTTTCCAAAACCAACCCACAAGTTCAAAAGGAACATGAAACTCAAATATTTCGTAACCTGATTTGCTATCTGATAGTTCTTTTTTTTAACTACAAGAAGTCGGAAAGTTTAAACAACAAACAAGACAACAGATAAAAATATGGGTACTTTAAAAGTGGCTAAGATTTTTCCTAGAGATGTTTTCAATAGATTGTAGAGATTGGAGGTAATCATTACTATAAAAGGTAATAAAATCAAGTATAACTTCTAAAACTACCTCTAAGATCTCTAGAAATTATCAAAAATTTCCCTAAGAAACTTCTCATCAATGATATTGTAGTGACATCCAGAAACTGCAGAGATGCCCAAATTTATGCGACATTACCAAGGAGCCTTCTACGGCCAACAGAGGGCCCATCTCCAGAAGCATCTGTTTGTGCAGAACCAGAAATACAAAACACATGCCATATGCCATTGAGAATGCAAAATGTTGGATAACAGCGTCCAATATCATTCAGCACAAACAAAAATCAATGCATTAATTGCGTCCGGCACATTTTAACCACCCCTCCCCTTTCAGTATTACGCAACCACATTCAAAAACTAAGGTGAATGCCCAAAATCATACTCGAGCAGACAGTATGTAAACAGAAGGATCGTTCAACTCCAAACATGACCGAAATTCAACCTCGCTTTCCCTTCTCTCCAAGCCATTCACGGTATGATGGCTAGAAAACAACACATTCATAAACAAACACAAAAGACATGTTAAAAATCAAAGAGAACTTCAAAGTCAAATACCACGTCAAACAGCATTCTGTGTTGAAGTATAGTCATATACCCTCAGTGCTGCAGACTGCAGAGCAAGTATCCATGGACTACGCCAATAACAATATGGCATGTTCATCATGCGAACACTTCCAAGAATTCAAACAGGGCATATGCCCACTTCATCAGATGAAACAAAGAGGGAAACAACAAGGCCAAGAAGACAATGAACATCAACAACACATCTTACTTGCCAGAGCACTAAAATGGAGGTATGTTCTTTACTTCAATTCCTTACAAATGGAGGGACGTGACCAACACAAATCACCAAGTCCTGCAGAAAGCACTAAAATCAATTATGATTTAATTACCAACAACACGCAAGTTGTGAAGATAAATTACAAATTGACATACCTGCCATAACCAAAACTCAGGTTGATTTCAACCTCCAACACTGATGAGCGAACAAGAAAAAGAAATAGAACTTTTTGAATGCCATAACCACCATAAGAAGCAAAACATACGTGAAGATATAAAAAAATGAAGTAAAACAACCAGAAAGCATCGTCCTAAATTATTACCACTTCTAATATGACAAAATAATATAAGTTTCCCATAATATTCAGCTTGTGCCCATCCACCAGGTCCAGAGATGAAGATCACTTCTTCCTTTAGCCCCTTTTAACACTTTTCATAAAGGTCATTTTTAAATACCTAAATACATTTGTATTGGTTAATAATGTAACAAGATTCACTTCAATAATTTCAATTAGTAACTTATCAGATATCCTATATAGAAAATTAGCCATTTGAAACGTGTTAAGCGTTTAAAATATATAATATTTACCTATGTTTTTAATATGATTTTGTACTTCCGGGTATAATCATTTCTAACAAAACGTTTACTTAAATTTAAATGTCAGCATACCAAAATGAACCAAAATTAAAACACACAGAAAGTTTCAGATGAAATGAAGAAAAGAGTGAGCCAAAACAATCACATAGACTCTTTGTTACGTACCTAGAGAAAATTTATAGATAAATATAACAACTGAGTACAAACCTGAACCACCTAGGGTCATAAATGTTATCCACAAACAGATCTATCCAGTAGACTATACTCCATCAAACAGCCAAGAAGAGTAGACTATACTCCATCAAACAGCCAAGAAGATTTGAACAAATAATAATAAACTTGCTTCAATTACATAAAGTGACTTATTCAAGATTACAAGCCCATGGAGAATACTACTGCTTTGCCTTGTATCCATATTTCTAAGAATCATCACAACAAACTTTGACACTTGATAGTCAGGAGTCAGCAGACATGCAAACGGTGAGCACCATTGTTCTAGTTAATTCAGATTGTAAAATAAAGATTTAGAGCATATCCAGTCACCAGTTCAAAGCAGACAGTTTGGTTGCACACCATGATCCATAAAGTTCTCTGCACAAGCGTCCAAATTATCTCTCAAAACAGGCAGGTAGAAATCAGGAAACTGTACGCCCGTAGCAAACTGATGCAATATACAAATTTTTAGCCCATTTCTCCTGCACGGAAATTAAATTATTAGACAGTGAAAAAAGAGGTTAACAAAAAACAAACAGCAAAAACACTAGAATTCTACCTTGACATGTTGACTGGGGAAAGCAGAAGTACGAAGTGTTTCTTGTGTTTCATCTGCTGGCTTTCTTCTAGGCACACTTAAAACAAAAGCAGCTTGATCCCAGGTTGCGGCAGTTGCTGTTATTCTGTAACCGTTGTCCCACCGACGGTGAATGCCCTCACTTGGATATAGAAAGTCAAGTTCTACCACCTACACGGTACAAATCAAAAATCATGACTTTGCTCTGCTAAGCAATAATAAATGACTTGTTCAACAATACCTGATCTGAGAAGCCAGCATTGCGAGACATAACCACAGCCCATCTACTGCCTGCCGTTGCCATGGAAGTAACAAAGAAGCCCTCTCTCCATTTTTTGTTGATCCATTTAAAAGGAAATGAATCACTAACTTTATAAGACTGCTGAGCATACTGCGTACCTGCATTCATAGACATTGAAAGTTCACTAGATAAAGAGTATAGTAAGGAAGAAGAAAGAAAGGTATATAACTATAAATAATGCCTACCTTTTGACATAACCACCAATGAGCTGCCATTACTAGCTCCTGCTATTGCACTGATGTAAAATTTTTCTCCCACTGCTCCATAATCCATTCCTAGGAGTACCAAAAAAATGGTTTATCCTCCGATAAAGGTATAATTAACTTCCAAATACTGACATGTATCCATAAGTAACACTGTTTTATAAGCTATACAATTAGAACTGAGCATTCATACTTTATGAAGAAAATAGGGAGAAAGCTCATAAACTTGAGCCATAAAACCAGTGCCAGCATCCATAATAAGAGCCCATAGATTAGTACATGAAGCCACACTGCTGATGAAAAGCCCATCTTCATTTCCTTTTTCAATGTGCTGGGCAAGTCTCCCATCCGCAACATTATAGTGGTACCTAAAAACCACAAAAAATTTATGGAAACAGATTCAGTATCTTGTTAAAATTTCATATAATTTACAAAATCAAATCCCACATAATACTACCTCTGCTTCATAGGTCTTCTAGCATTATAAACACTAATCCATTGGGTTGCAGGCATTCCCATTCTGACCTTTTTCTTAGGTTGTTCATCATCCTCTTCCTCCATGGTCAATCGCCCTCGCTTATGACCAACCTGATACATAAGCTTCATACCATAAAAGTATAAACATCAGGTCATCTCTCACATTGAGAAGAAATAAAATAGAATTCTGCAAATATAACTATGCAGAGAAAATAATAAGAAAAGAAGAACCTTCTGGGCACCATCGGTGTTGATTGGCCGTATATCTGGATTTGGGCCCACTATTCCATCAAATAGATTGATGTATTTTGCATAGTTAGGTTCCTCATCAAATTTGAGGTTAACCACATATTCAACAAAGTGCCTAAATGGAAGAGGGCAAAAACAACAGAGACTCTCTGGAGATGTAGCCATTTTCTTTTTGCATACCAAAAAGCCCTTGTTCTCCCCCTAGAATGATAAAATTTTAAACAATTAGTTTTGAGTTATACTATATAATTGAGTAATAATAGGAGACATTATCCAAGTACTTTACCTGATATCCTTGCCAAGGAAGACGTCCACGTAGAAGAAAAATTAGCGTATAAGCAAGAGATTCTAAATCATCTCTTCTGCTACCAGTTCTTCCGAGGTGAGCATGCACACTTGCATAACGAACAGTTCCTCTGTAGAAAAATCATTCTCAAGTAAATAATCGGGTACAACAAGGAACAATGCATAAGATACTCATTGATATACCTGAAAACATCTGGGCGTTGGTCGTATTCAACATGCTGTTGAGTTGAAGTATCACGCCATTTTGTAGCTAATATTGAAAAAAGAAAAGTAATAAGAAAAGAACTGAGGAATCAACAAACAAAAAAAATGCTCTAATGAACATTGAAAGAAACTATTCCATATTATACCTAATCCCAGATCAACAAGAAATAATTTCTTCTCATCTGGAGTTCCTGGAGGGCCAAGTAAGAAATTCTCAGGCTTTACATCACCATGCACATAACTGCAAAAAAGCATACAAGATTTTTGTCAGGCATAAAATCATCATATAAAATTGATACCCTATCAACAACCAAGCACCAACCCTTTTGAATGCATTTTTTCGAGTATGGATATTGCTTCAATGGCAATGCATGCAACCATCTCAACAGACATCCTGTGAAAGTGTGCAGCAAAAATTAGGACAGTTTTTGTACACGGAATCCTCCAAAACAGAAAAATTATGCATAGTAGTAAATTCCCCACCTCCTTTCTACCTTGCAATGGCCACACCTATGCTTAAAAGTTAACAAACGCAAATAAAAAAGAGAACAAATGGATGAAGAATCTTACGAATGAGAGTTGTTATTCCATACATCCCACAAGCTTGGGCCCAACATGTCCATAACCTACAGAAGAAATATCAATTTTATAATCAAAGTGAAGAAACTAAAAAAATATGATGGCATGAGACATGGACTCAGGATTACCATAACGTAGTAGTCCCCTTGGCGGCCTTTGTAGTGAACTTTTGGCACGCCGTGACTTCCACCAAGAGTGCTGATAGGAATAAAGAAAAGGAAATCACAGAAACAAGAGACTTCAAGTTGCCACAAAAACATCCATAGCACATGCCTGAAAACATACTACAGCACTTGCCAAAAAAAAAAAAGCAATAACTGCAGAATTAGAGGACTGAAAATTACTTACTTATACACTTGCCACTCATAAGGAGGCCCATAATTGCAACCTTTGCTGCTTCTATGCTCAAATTTCAAAGCAACCTAAAGTGCACAAACAAAACTGACATCACAGAGTAAAAGAACAATTTTCACAACCAATTTATAAGAAATGCAAATCAAGATCCATACCTCCATGGCACCAGGACCAGATGCCCTATCAATCCCACCAGGGGGTGGCGAAACACGCCTTCCAACATACACTTGCCCAAACCCTCCTTTCCCCAACTTCCTTTCAATTCGGTACATGGGCGAACCTCCGACTTGTACCTGCAACATTTATGACCTCGTAAACCCTAAAAACCCTCCAAAAGTATATCTACTCCTTCATGTTTCAAATATTTTACATTAGCAATAAAAAAAAACAATGCATTTCTATCAGACAGAAACAAAGAACAACTGCACACAAGATTAAACCCTAAAAAAGTCGTAAAACCTAGAAACTCCTCCAAGAATATCACTAATCGTTAATGTTTCAAACAATTTACGTTCTAACAAAAAGCGTTTATATATAAAAAAAGATGAAAACCCTATAAATCTTCCAAGAATATCTCTACTTGTTCATGTTCCGATCAGACAACAGTATCAAACAAAAAACAGACAATGCATTTATCTCAGGTTAAGAAATAAAAGACCAATTGTGCACAAGATTAAACCCTAAAAACCCTCCATGAACGTATCTACTTGTTCAAGTTTCGACTAGTTAACAGTATCAATCAAACAAATAAACACAATTATATCAGATAAAGAAATAATAGAACAATTGTGCACAAGATTAAACCCTAAAAATCAATCAAGGACGATGCATATATATCAGATAAAGAAATAACGAGAACAAATATTGTGCACAAGACTAAACCCTAAAAACATTTTCCATCCGGTTGAACTCGCACCGAAAGGGCGAATTCGATGTTCCTCCGAAAACTCTCAAAAAAAGTATTACCTTTTCAGGAAGGGGAGCGGTGCTGCCCTCGTCCTCAGCCGCGGCGACCTTGTCCACACTCTTCCCGCCGCTGTCGTACTCGTCCATCTTCCTATCCGCTACCTCCTCCCGCAGCTCCGGCTCCGTCCCCCTCACAGCTCCCTTCTCATCCACCCCCTGGTTCGCCAACTCCTTCTTCGCCGGCGCCCCTCTCCGACGCCGATTCCTCTGCACCCCCACCACCGCCTGCTCCCCCTCCCCCTGCCCCTGCTGCTGCTGCTGCTGCTGCTGCGCTCGGTTCTTTCTCACAGCGCTACGCAGTTCCCGCATCCTTCATCCGTCTGCCGGCAGCATCGCCGCCGGGGATTCGCCGGAGCGGGGTCGATCGGCGGCGGCGGGGCAGATCGGCGAGATTTGGGGAGGGGCGACCGACCGAGGCCGACCTCGTTCGGGAATATGATAGATACATGGATGGATAGAGGGCAATGATGGCCAAAATAGAGACGGAGTGAGTTTTGGAGAGCGTTGGGGTTTGGGTAATATCTATGTGGCCTGCCAAATGTCATTATTATTAGTCATAATTAACCAAATTTATAGAATATGATGATAAATTGTAATTATTTTTTAAAAATTTTATTAATTAAAAAAATCAATACCGATAAAAAAATATTTACAGTGATACAACAAACCTTCTTCATTCTGTAAAAATCTTTGACTAAAACTGAGTTTAAATGTGTCTGGGCATGTTTTATGGGTGAAAAAAGACCCTTAAAGCTATGGAGACCTCCTAGGTTTCACCAATTGCATTTGCATGTCACTGTTTTTTTATGCGAAAAGGTAAAAAGAGGAGGGAAAGCTTTTAAAAAATAGGGATCAACTTAATACTAGGTTTCATTGCTTCTCACCTTTGTTTATTTTGTGTTGAAAGAAATTATATTCCGTGAATTAGGATTTTATCACAAAGAATTAGCCCTTCTAAAAGCGATTGAGACGAGTGATGCAATACCTAAACCCTTTAAGATTGAGACATGCAAACTCAATCTTCACACGCTTGGTAAGCACCAATCCACTTAAATTGAAATTGGTGACCTTGATTTACCTCAATCCATCGAGATTGAGATGGGTTCCCTAAAGTTGGGTGAAGTATATGGGTTATTTAGAGTCTTAAAGTTTTTTGTTTAGCATGACTTAGCTCAAATTCGAATTAAGGAAGTTGAGGTGAGGACGGGTATATCATGGGGACCGGAGGAATTAAGGCTATCGGATTGGGGATGGATGCATGGGTTAGAGCATACATGGTAAAACATACAAAAAGAGGATGGATATATAATGTGGTGTTTATTGCATCCCACATGATATAGGTCACTAAGTCGATTTTTACTTCCATGAATAAAAGATCCTGAAAATGAGATATGTCATGTTATTTTAAAAATCTTATTTAATTAAAATTCTTTTCTGAGCTACTTATTATAATTGTGACAAAGCCTACGGGGATGCGATGAATATAAATAGTTGGATGTTTATGTGATTTATTTAAACTTAATCTGAATATGTTGCAGGGTTTAATTTTAATGAATTCATGGAGTTTAATACATTTTAGATTGTAGTTACCGAAGGATAGACTCGAAATATAGATATTTGAAGTTAATAATTTATAAAAAAGTTAACTATACCCGAGAGGTGTAATTAAATAATAGACATTCCATTGTCTAATGGGAGTAATACTTGGATTTTTCTTTATAAATATATTGTTAATGATTGGTTTGTGAAAGCAAATCTTTAGCATAATATTCATATATTTGAAAAACCAAATTCTTAGATCATGTCTTATTTTCTTTTAATTTATCTTAGACTAGAATTTAGTGTTTGACTAAATAATTGAATGCATCCTTCTGTGTCATTAGATCGAGTCAATTAAGGGGACTGAGGTGCCCTTACCATGCAAAGAAATTGTCCGAGTAAAATAAAAATAAAAATTAGAGCCGCAAGCCATAAAAAATGCATAAAATTTTTTACGTGGTTCCTTAAAGTTCAATGAGAACCCTTAAGTCAATTCATGATGGTTTGATAACCACAAATTCACTATTTTCATTAATTTTTACAAATTACAAAAAAATAGTGAATTTGCCACCTTTGATTTGGACTTGCACTTGTCTTTGATAACTTCGATTCCAATGCCCTAGTTCATCCCCTTTGGGTCTCTAAATCTTCAAAATAACCTTGTCAATGTGTCCTCGATGTCAAGAAACGGTAGGATACCAATTTTCGTGCTGAACTGAAGCCTAGATGACACTTAGATAATTCTTAAATTGAAACTATATTGAACTGAACTTAAATTGGTTGGTCTTTGGGGCAGTGCTGAAATCTGCCACTTGGCTGTCTCAATCGAGTTCATTCCAAAGCTGGTGGACCTTGATTGGGTATTGAGTATTTACTTGACTAGATCATAACTCCATAAACGATCACAGGCTTGGATGTCTTGGACATGGACTCAATCTCAAGCAAAGTGGGTCTGCCATCCATTTACCTTTGTTTCACTTCTACTTCTCAAGTCTCTTGAATTTCTAATTAATTTTATTTCAAGTTATCTAGAAAAAGTATATTTATAGAAATAATACTCGAGCTAGCTCATGTTTGACTTGAACTTGACTCGACTCAACTTATTTTGAGCTCGACTCAAACTCGAAATAACCAAATTGAGTTTAAACATGATTGAACTCGACTCGACTTGTTCGATTATCACCCTACTTTATGCTTGTGAAGTGCTGTAAAGGAGACCTAGCTTGTTGCTTGTAAGTTAAACAAGTAGTTGTCATTAGTGAAGTTACAAAGATCTAACTAACTAAAGGACTTGGTTAGATAAAAAAGAGGAGTAGTAGTTGGGAACCTCCTTAAAAATTATTTGTGTTTTCTCTCTTCTCATTCTCTTTTGTGTGTTTATTCTTATTTAAATTCACTTAATTTAGCATATTTCACTTAACTTCTTTAAACTTGACTTGTTCGCGGTACGAAACCAAGTGAATCAAGTTTAAAGCCACTTAGTGACTTACATAGTTTGGTTGATTCACCAAAGTAAGTGGCTTTGTGACCTTAATCTTGTGTTATCTCACACTCCACTATATTATTTGGGTTCAGTTGAGTAGTTTATTGCTTTGTCTATTATTTCTCATGCTTATTTGATATATCTTATTTTGTATAAACCATTTTTGGTTTAATCTTCCACTTAATCTTATTTGCGATTCGTGGGGATCTAACTCTTTACTTGAGTGTTTGTATTTATCTCTCTCCCATGTAGTCGCCTTCAATGAGCGACTTAGCGATGACGCTAGCCTGCCCACGCGCAACATGTGGGTAGTACCAAGGCACCCGTCGAGCGTGTTGGCGCTAGCGCACCATCGTTGCAGCCCTAAGGCCCCAATGCCATGGTGCCGGGCTCTAGGACTGGGCCACGAAAAGAAAAAGTGAGGGAAGGATGGGGGGAAAGGTGGGAAGTGAGGGGGATTGCTTTGGAGGTTTCTAGGGCACGTTTAGCGTTAAGAGGTACACTTAAAATGACATGCAACATGATTCTAAATGTGACCACATGCAACACAGTTCAAGCTACTCTAAATAGCCAAAAAAATACGAAGTACTGACCTGGCAATCGTGGTTGACTGAATTACTTGACAGTGAATACGTCTTATGCCCAAACCCACAACAATACATAAGGACTCTTCTAACATCAAATCGACTGAACAGGACTAATTACGGATTACTCACATCATGCCAAAATTAAATTGGACCTAAAACATGGGGTTGATGGGTCGGATTTTCCATTAGGGTTTCATAAATTTTAGTTTTGGGTCTCTATCACGATCTATGGGTTTTTTATATAGAATGAAATTGAAGGAAGAACTTCAAATTTTTTTGCAAAATCTGAACTTTGCCCAGTATTTCAACTGCTGCTTGGGAAAAGAAACTTTCGCAAGCCTTTCTCAACTAATTGTGGGTAACATATACTTAATTTAGCCACCCTAATACACACATGGTATCGTCCATTCTAGATCCCGGTGTGGTCGCATGACATTGCACCTTGAAGTGCTTGTGGGCGCCTCTAAGCACATCTTCGTCTTATATCGGGGTGACAGCTACGATTGGATAAAAAAATTTAAAAAAATAAAATTAGAAATAGGTTCAACCAAATCAAAATAGTGTAAGATTTTGTTTCGTATCGGGCCACGGCCTCACCGGACTTGACCGTATAAGGACTTCAATTTCAAAAAACATTTAACTTTTATTTCAAATTTTAATATTCTTTATAAAATTTTGGGCTATATAAATATATTATATTTTACTACAAATAAGAATTAATATCATAAAATATTCATATTTTGTATACATTTATATAAATATATATAAAATATTTATTCTCGGTTTAGTTGGGATTACTAAATGGGCTTGGTTTTGATCGTGAGGTAACTATTTATGTACATATTTGGATGTTCGAGTCTTTGGTATCTGGTTCAGCCCCATAAAACCCAGACCGAAGATTCATGTTTAACATCATAGTGCCTATGAATTATCAACCAAGATTCTGACCAGCTCTTATTTATTACTAAAAATTTACAAATTGCTTAATATATAGAGAATTGTAAAGATTAATAGCTGATTGGATTGTATCTCGGGGTATTACATCATTCGCCAATTTATATTACAATTACGTTTTCTTTTCATGGTAAACAACATATGATAATAACGTTGCAATGGAGCCTCTTTAATCCATGTAATTTGGGAGTGGGGCCGTCTCATCCAATTCATTTTGTCTCTTATTAATACAATTTAATTAGGAAGAATGCGGAATGATAAATCTACTCTTATTAATAATAGGAGAATTTAATATCGGTTAAAATATAGAAAAAATAAAAAATAAAAAAAATTAAATTATTATAATTTATCTTTTTATTTAATTAATGTCTATTTTTAAAAATCAATTAAAACTTATTTTTTAAATATTAAATTATTATAATCCATTTTATTAAAAAACGATAATTTATTTATAAAATTAAAATGATGCAATATCGTGCCCAGTGAGACGCCAAAGGCCACCGGGAGGAGAAATTACCGCCCATCGATTACTCAGTAACACAGCGTGACATCGTCAAGGGTGTCCCAAACTTTTTATTTATACGCTTTCCACTCTCCCCTTCTCGTCACTTCTCTCTTCTATTTCGAAAATCTTCTTTCTTCTTCTCCTCTTCCCTTTCATTCCCCTCTCATCTAAGCCAAAAATCTTCTTTCGTGTTTGGGAAACAATGCACAGAGTTTAACCATCCTCCCCATTCTCCTTGCCAAGTCTTCATAGTGGTTAGATTATGAGGAAAAATGCATGGTCGCAAAGTTGGTCTGTTTGAACTTAGTTGCTAGCAAGTTCTCCTTGTTCATCTTCTCTTGTTTGCTTCTACTATCTTTGGTTTGTTTTTGGTGGGTCTTTTGTTTCGAGTTCTCTTTTGTTGTTGTTGATGTGTTTGTTTGTTGTCATCTTATCGACATGCAGGTTAGCTTCAATGTCATGTCATATTCTATGTATATTTCCACATGTATTATCACAGACCATGCATGGAGTTCATTCATCTTTCATATACTCCGTTCCTTCTCTCTTTGCACCTTTTAATTCTCTGCTAAATGATTTTTTTCTCCATGATCTTCACCGATGGTTAGAAGACAAAATGGTTTAATTCTGCACTCCATCGGCGATTTGGTCAAGTACTACAAACTGAGCAAGAATGGATGGAGATTGGCAGGAGTTGTCGTCCTTGGGGTCCTACGATACTTTCTTCTCCTCCCCTATTCACAGCTCTCCAAACCTCAACTTCATGGACGCCAAGATCCCATTCCTCCGCTCCAGTAAGTCATCATCTCCTTCTTACATCCATATTACTGAAAATGTAATAACATCGGTGTAAGTATATGTATCTTTGGTTTGAAGATCATCAAGAGGTAGGGATGAACATTGGGCAGTTAGTGCAAGAAATGGATGGCGGGCCTAGAAGTGGAGGCCACACCGACGCCATCTTAGCCTTCTCTGATGAGCAGAAGGAGAAGCTGCAATCGGCTAAGAAGAAGGGGTACTACCGCCACTCCGAATGGCAGACGCAAGTGATGGATTTGTTAGCCAACCAACTCTCCTCCTCTACTCTTCCTACAATCTATTATGTACTTGGTGTTATGTCTTTTGAAGATTGTAAAAATGGCGATTATGTTGTAGGATATTCAAGCACTGCCCACAACCCGATGGCAAGCAGAGAAGGAGATTGGGCCAAGTTCTCGGTCTCACACCTCTCCAAATCAAGTACTGGTTCCAAAACCACCGAACGCAAATGAAGGTATTTATCACTTCTAGTCTCTTTGATTCCCATTCAACTCACTGCCCACCTATAAAAAGTTAATGCACATGGCCGTATTGGGGACTAGCCATTTCAATAAACAACCTAATGAATACCTTGTTCTTCATTTTTTTAATGATTTTTGTGGATTTTTGTTTGTTGAACATGGTGGTGAAGATGCGACAAGACCGAGCTGATAATATGATGTTAAGGTCCGAGAACCAGAATTTGAAGGCCGAGAACCTTAGGTTGCAGTCGGCTATTTGCGACCACATCTGCCCCAACTGTGGTGGCCCGGCCATACTTGGGGAGATGTCTTATGACAAGCTGCACCTTGGCAGAGAAAATGCCTGTCTCAAGCAAGAGGTATATATATACCATATTGATCAGCTTTTATAAGCTCCTGTTAAATTAAAATATGTAGATTTCGCATGAAGCCATTTTTAAGTTGTCATCACCATTTCTTTTGACTCCGTTTGGAGATCATTCCGTTAGTAATTTTAATCGCTTATATAGTTTGCTTGCCCTTGTTGAAAGCATACGCAAGTGTGTGTATATGCTGTGAACTTTTTTTTTTTTTGTGGATTTTGAATGGATCGCGAATACTTGAATTGAAATGCATGCAGCCTGAACGTCGCTTGTCATGCGTCCCCACAATATCATACATGGGCCTCTTCACGGCCAGGAACATGCCGGAGCAGCTACCAATCGGCATCACTCTGACGCCGGCGTCAACGCAGGCTCCTTTGCAAGGGAAGGCTGGTTGGGGTGGAGAGGGGAGGCGGCGGAAGATTGGCCGGAGATGATGTTGGGTAGCGCCCAGAGCTGGTGGAGCTCCAATATGGTTGGTGATTCTCCGACCGAGCTCGCCGACGGCGACACTGGAGAGCAGCTAGGATAGAAATTGTTAGGAACGCCATCTTTCAGATAGACTTGTTGAACGATTGATCACCATTGCTGATATATGTCAAACTAATTAGATTTGGTTTTTGGACAAGGACGAATTTTATTGCTATTTGACTTAAATTTTGCTAGGTTTGAACTTCAATATATATATATATATATATATAGTCTTTTTTGGGCCGTTGGATTTCAATACAGCTGCCCCCTGTTGCCCCGCCCCGCCTTCCTCCGCTACTTCTCCTCCCCCCCCACCTATGTTCACCCCGGGCTTCCCGCCGCCGCCTACCCCACCCCCCCCCACCTGGCCCGCAGCCACTGCCCCCGGCTTTCCACTGCTCCCCCCACCACCCCCGCCCGCAATTGCTGCCCCCTAACTTTCCGCTCGCTCCCCATCGCCACCACCTTCGCCCCCCCTTGATACAGACGTCGCACTCCACTTCGAGGCGGCAATAGCACTGGCCAATGAGCGGCCGACAATAGAACGACAAAACAGAAGTGGGGAAGGAAAGGGAGACGATAATTTCGTAATATAAACTTGATTCACTCCCAACTCGAGTTAATATTAGGAAATAATTTTTTTAAAATAAAATTATTTCGTAATAAAAAATTTACTCGCTCCCAATTGAAGTCAATATTACGATATAATTTTTTTAAAAAATAAATTTTATTGACTCGAGTTAATTTAAAAAAATTAAAAATAAAATACCATAAAATAATAACTGGACTTGCTCCCGACTCAAGTCAATATAATAAAAAATTTTAAAAAATAAAATAATTTGTAATAAAACTTGATTCATTCCTGACTCGAGTCAATATTATGAAATAAATTTTTTAAAAAATAAATTTTATTGACTCGAGAGCGAGTCAAGTTTTTATTACAAAAATATTTTTTTTTAAATTTATTTTGTAATATTTACTTTAGTTGGGACCGAGTCAAATTTTTATTACAAAATTATTTTATTTTTTTAAAAAATTATTTTGTAATATTGACTCGAGTCGGGAGCGATTCAAATTTTTATTACGAAATTGTCATTGCCCTTTCCTTCCCTCCTCCTCCTCGTCCCCTCCCCCACCTTTGTTTTTCGTGCCACCACTAGGCACTCGCTGGCCTGTCGGCCCCTGGGAGAGGAGCACAGGGTGGGGGAGGTGGCTGCGGGCGGGGGCGAAGGGGGAGCGGCTGGAAAGCCGAGGGGGTGGCGACTACGGACGAGGGCAGGGGAAGTGGTGGGAAGGGGCCAAGGGAGCTGTGGGGGGTGGGGTGGGGGAGAACAAGGTGGGAAAGGAGTGAAGGGGGGGTCGTTGCATTGAAATCCAATGGCCTAGATTGGAGTGAGCCGCAAAAGCAGGCATGACACTTGAGAGTTTTCCTATATATATATATATTTATATTTATATTTATAATTTGATGCATAAAATTTAGTTAAAGCTTATTAAACTAATCTTGAAATATCATCAGAATCCACATATAATAATATAAATAAACTTTAACATATTTTTTATTTTTTAATTATATTTCCATGAAAGAAAGAAATCTAATAAAAATGTCTAAAAGCTTTAATTTTTATTTAGATATTAAAATTTGAGTTGTATAAATACGATTTAAAGGTCCATTTTGAATTTTAAATTTATCAGTCGACGAATATTGAGTTATGAACTTATCGGCTATAAAATATTTGTATAAAGTAAAATAAGTTCACAATCTTTAATTGATTATTGCCATGCAAAACCCTAAAATTGTCATTTGAAGAAATCAGACCTCAAGACAAAAAACTTTTCTCTGCACCCTAATGAAAAGCCTGGAAAGAAATTTTACTTTTGGCCACACCACTCTTTTTCCACCGTTATTAAAACGGTTAATTGTGGAGAAAGAGTGTAATATATTTGTAGATATGTTTGTGTTAATTTTATTACTTTTTCCCATGCGTAAAAAGGTGGAGAAACTTTTCACGACCCAACATTTCGTTATATTACTTTTGGCCACACCACTTCAAATGAAGGAATTACAATTTGAAGATGTTGGACTTCAAATCGAATTGGAGGATAAGTTCGTTCATGTTATTACCAAATTCCCTTTAAAAGGAGGTCTATTTGGTTTCATACACATGATGAGAGAGAAAAGAAAAGGATTTTAAAAAGAAAACAAAGTACCTTTTTTTAGTAGTTTAAGATAAATTTCTTCATTTTATAAGCATGAGAAAAGTGTATTATTTTTGTATTTTTACTTATTTGGTTTGCAAGAAAATACGAGAAAAAATATATTTTCCCATTTTGATGGAAAACCTTTTCACGACCATTTCCCCCAAAAATGTAATGAAATAAGATAAAGATAGAATGATGCTATGTCAATTTTTCTTTCTTTTTAACCGAGCATATAAGAAAAAATAATTGAAAAAATTAATTTCTATTTTTTATCTTTTCTTTTCTTTCTCATATTTATTTTATTTTATTTTTTCACTGTCCAAACAGACCTTAGACAATATTAATGCATCCAGCCGAACCTTTGTAATGCATCCCCACATCAAACGACAACAGGCTTCCCGAAATAATGGGCACCATGGGCTGCCTTTCGTCAAGACATTTACTTGAGGATGTCAAATTATTTTGTCTTGGTTTTTGGTTGAGATCAAACTTTATTGCCATTTAATTTAATTTTTGTCAAATTCAAACATAAATTTGTACGTTATATTTATCATTTGATGCATAAAATTTAGTTACAAATTATGACAATATCTCAAAATATAATAAGATTCCACTTAAAGAAAATAATTATACTTTAACATTTTTTAATTATTGTAATTATATTTCATGATTAAAATCTAATGTAAATGTTTGAAATTCTTCAATTTTATTCAGATATTAAAATTTGAGCCGCATAAATATGATTAACTTGAAGCTCAGTATTCAATTTTAAATTTATCGAGTCATCAAAAATTGAGTTATGAACACATCATGACTAGCATGTGTCTGCATATTGTCGGAGCAGAAGGGGATAAAAATACCTCCATCAATGAAAATGAAGCCAGGACAACCATCTTGGTTAAGGTTACCGTCTAAGAATGCAAGAGAATTATGCAAGGTTATATCTGCCTCACTTAAAAGTGTAATATGGTAGGTTAAGTCATTACTTTAAAAGTGGTCGACCAAGTTAAAGATCAATAGTTCATTCCCACTTATAAATAAAATTTTATCCAAATAGGTATTAGATGTGAGACAAAATCAAGGGATTTCACAATCTAACCACTTTAGGAAATTTCTCCCATGAAATTCTTACATTTGACCCGTTGTTAACCGCAATCTATGACCTTTTTTGGCTCGTGGCTAGCAGCGTAGCCAACGTCCCCAAAAAGGCTAAAAAACCTTTGTCAATGAAAATGAAGCCAAGACAACCATCTTGGTTAAGGTTACCATCTAAGAATGCGAGAGAACTATGTAAGGTTATATATGTAACGACCTAGCTCAAAGTGTAATGGTGCGAGAAAACTATGCAAGGTTATATATGTAACGACTTAGCTCAAAGTGTAATATAATAGGCTAAGTATTAGATGTGAGACTGAATTGAAGGATCTCATAATCCACCCACTTTAAGAAATTTCTTCTCCAAAATTCCTACACTTGACCCATTATTAACCGCAGCCCACGACCTTCTTTAGCCGTTGCTAATAGCAGCCCACGACCTTCTTTGGCTCGTGGCTAACAGCCTAACCAATATCTCTAGTACAACTCATTATTTGACATAGAACCAGGAGGCTCTAATACAATTCGTAACGATTCACCCAAAGTGGTGCATAATGAGCTAAGTCATCTATTTAAAAGTGGTTAACCAAGTTTTAGATATATCGTTCATTCTCACTTATAAATAGAATCTTATCCAAGTAAATATTAAATGCGGGACTAAGTCGAGAGATTTCACGGTATCCGATTAGCATTCATTTCCCAATTTGAGAGCTTTAGAGTAAGTGTTAAACCTGCACATCACGGTACAAATAATTCCTTCCATGGTGAAACAATGATCAGAATGACGGATGAGGTTTCTAGTCATCCATAATTGATCCACTACAATAAAGACTTTAAGGATATCAAATAGACCTGCACTTTTCATAGCTAAAGAGCTGTGCCTAAGTACACCCATTGTGGAGCTGCATCTGAGGAATAAGAGATGAGTTTCTGCAATTTTGAACGTCACAGCTCGAATGAAGGGGCAATAAGATAAGCAAGGTTTCCTCGCGAGATTAATGACAAAAACAATTAAGTACCAATTTCTGCTTGTATGCATCAAGGTTCCAGAGGTAGGCAAAGCATTCTTGGCAACTTTCCATCCACGGAGAAAAAGCCTGGTGGGCATGTTAAGCTTCCGCCAGCTGGTCCAAATCTTCTTGTCTGACTCGTTGGGGCTACTAAGTTGTGAAAAGGAATCAAGTAATTTGTACACACTTTTCACCGAGAATCTTCCACTCTTGCTTGGTCTGCATATTAATGTGCATTGAGGCATGGATTAGGAGGATGAAGATCAAGGATTGCAGCAGCGTCGTCTGGTATAAACATTTGTTGTATTAACTGCTTATCCCAAAGTCCAGAGTTTAGAACAAGCGAAGAGACAGGTTGGGATTTCATGACAGTATATCTTGTATTCAATCTCGGACAACATTGAGGAGGCGAAGGAAGACAAGGGTCGAGTCCTAGTCTGATGGACTTACCATTCCCTAAGGACCATAACAACTTATTCTCAATTACTTCAATACCTTCGTCGATACCACGCCAAATTCTTGTTGAAGCTGAATTGCACTTTGTGAATCCACAACTTCGATCACATTCATATATGGCTTTGAACACTTTGGCTAGAAGTGACTCAGGCCGGGAGACAATTATCCAAGCTAATTTGGTGAGAAAAGCTTGATTCATCTTAGCCGGATCCTTGATGGCCAGGCCACCCATAACTTTCGGCTTACATATATCAGACCACCGAATAAAGCTGCAAAACTTTTCAGAAGATTTTCCCCACCAGAATTTTGATTGCATCCTGTTAGTACAATTCACAACTTTCTTGAGCAATAGTATTTGTGACAGATCATATTAGACATGCCTTTCCAGCTTATGATAAAAGTCTCGAATTCCAGTGTTCAATTCTTTTGGAACTTTTGTCTAAGAGAAAATCAAATTTCTTGTTATAGAGGACAAGTGAGGCGACAAGAGGATTGCAGATTTATCAAAATTAACCCGCTGTCCTGCGAAGGATTCATATTTGTTTATAATTTCTTGAAGTGTGCTAATATCTTGGAGGGAAGATCTCACAAACGCCAAGGTGTCATCAGCAAACATCAATGCGAAATAGGTGGAGCATTTTTGTCCACTTTAATACCGGAAATTCTTACCTTCACTTTCAGTTAGCTTTAGCATTCTTGAGAGGCCTTTAGTAGCGAGAATGAAAAAGTAAGGAGACAGGGATCTATTAATATTTGTAATTATATTAATGATATGTAGCTCATTGTCACATTTGGAATATTAAGGGATCTCAGGATACTAAATAAAGGTAATTGTTTGTTGTTCCATAAAAAATAAGGGGCCTCAAAGCTTGTCTATAAATATTGCCTCATTTGCCTTGTTATAAAACAAGATACAATGTGAGAGAAAAAAGATAGAAATTGAGAAGGGATATGGAGATTTTTAATTTTATATAGAGAGAGAGAAACTATATAATCTCAATATTGTAAATCTTGTAATCTCAATAGTATAAGTTGTGTGAGTAATTTTCTTGTACACATGTATGTAATCTTTAGTTGAAGTAGTGAATCGTTCGTTGTTGTTCCGTGGTTTTTGACTCTCGAGAAAGGAGGGTTTTTGACTCTCTTTTGGCTTTGTTTTATTTTATTTCTTCGGCATTATTTTCCCATAACTTGTATGCGTTGTTGTTGATCTCCAACTTTGGAGATTTTTCTCAACAGGATCACCGTGTCGCCTTTGGATGGTCGAAGCATGCCAATTGGAGAGCTATTTAGTCTTCCCCTTCTTCCCATGAGGCATTTGAAGCATTCCATAGCAATAGCACTAATATCAATAATGTCTGCCCTCGATGAAAGCAGATTGCTCCCATCAAGTACACTTATGCAAAACTTGCTTTAGTCTTGAAATTAGGAGCTTGGAAATAATTTTGTATGACTCATTGCAGATACTTATAGGCCTGAACTCAGAGACTTGATTAGCACCAACTACTTTTAAGAATCGGAACAAAAGGACTTACTAATACAATTCAAACTTAAATTCCCTTGGAAAAAGTTCTAAACCATGGAAATAACATCAGGACAAATATCAAACCAGCATGATTTAAAAAATTGGCCATTAAACCCATCTGGGCCAGGAGCTTTCCACGAGTTTAGGCTCTTCACAACCTGAGTAATTTCCTCTGGAGTAAAGAGTACAGAGAAACATCTGTTATCTTCTTCAGTAATGACTGGCTGAAAAGTCTGCATTACCAGAGACCAATCGTTTATATCACTCCAGGTCCTTTTAGAAACTCATTCTCAGTTGCCACGGTATCTTCCAAGACATTATCATTATGGTCCTTCAGAAAATGTATCTTAGTTCTCCACTTGTTCCTTTCATCCTTGTAGTGAAAGAACTTTGTATTACGGTCACCCAAAGAAATTGGTCATCATGGGCTTTTCGTTCCCAAGTCATTTCCCATCGAATAAAGAGGTCCTCCAAAATAGCATCATCAGGAGAAGAAGAAACAGAGACATAGAGTATTTCATAGCTAATTTTGCAAAATTTCTGTTCTTTTGTAAATATTACCATGTTTCTCTTTACTCCACGAGGTTAGAGTAGCACCCAACACACTAAGTTTGGCAGCAAATGAAGACCCAGCCATAGAACAGGAAATAGTACTCCAACTGCCTTCTACAATTTTCAGAAAATCATCATTCATCATCCATCGCCCAAAAAATCATCATCCAATAAATCCCAAACTAATAAGATTTGATTTAAATCCCACAAATGACTAATCCGAAATTGAAGGGATTGGTACCAATTCCCTCCAAATTTTTCGTAAGAGTCAAGAATTAGATTGAAGTCTCCTGGTGCAAGTCAAGGTTTATCATCAATTAAATGTATTACATTTTTCAAAAAATGCTACCTTGAACTGTTTTTTAGGCTCTCCATAAACCCCACAGAAATTAAAGGATGCCCTTTTTTGCTATCATAAACCTTGCCTAGTATAAAAATTTTATCATGTAGACAGAAATATCTTTTTTCAGCATTAAATCAGACCTCTTTCCCTCAGCCTGGTTGAATCAATTGGTTGGACATACAGATCAATGCCAACAGAAGTTAGTTTTGCTCACCCTTACTAAGTCAAGTGGCTGGAGTACACATATATGTAGGGTTGCTCAAAGCTCGATTACATTCGATTTGTTCGGAACATGACTCAAATATGATTCGATCTGACACTTGAAATGAATTCGACTTGGCTAGTACCTACTCAACTCGATTCGACGCAAAGCTTGATACTTATTTTATACTAACGGATTTTTGTAAAAGGTAAAATATATCACAAAATTACACACACACAAGCATACACATATAACATTACCGAGGTCACTTGATATGCTATTCATTAACCAACATTATTTATAAACCATAAACTTACTTAAGACTTACGATAACCAACTAATAAAGACCCAACCCGACCCAATAAACATGTCAGTGACAACGAGATGATCAACCAAAGTTTTGGCCGACTCTTATTTATTATTCAAAATTATAAATTACTATAAAAATTATATAAGTTTATTAATTAATTGGGCCTTAATTATAACAATATTAACGGTACGATCTCATAGCCTATTATGGGATCAATGATCAGGCGGCCACTGATAAGCTAATAAAAGTTGTAATGGAGCCTCTTTTGATTCGTGTTCGGGAATGGGGCCATCTCATGTGGTCTGTTTTGTCTCTAAATAATACAATTTAGGAAGAAAGGGGGATGACACATTACAATCTCGGCCTCACACGGTGCTAAGTCAAGGTCTGGTTCCAAACCTGCCAAACACAAATGAATGTACACACATACACATACATATATATATATATATAGTTATGCTATGGTGCGCTGCCATTTTTTGGCAGTGCACCATGCAGCTGCAAATCCAGGCCGTTGGATTGTGATCCAACAGCCCGGCGCACCTTGCCAAAACCCCCCACCCCACCCTCTGCCGCCCCTGTCCATCCAGCCGATCCCCGACGCGGCCCATCTGGACCGTAGCCCGCTCGCCGGCATCCCCAGACCGCCCCAAGCCGTCGCCCTCTCGGCGGTGGCCCCCTCCTCGGCCCACCGGCCCCTTTGCCACCGCAAATCCAACCCCCTTCCGCCCCCTGCACCTAGCCTGCCGCCCCCCCCGGCGACTGCCATCCACCACTGCCCCCCACCCCAGACTGGAAAACGTGCGGCTGTCGCGGGGCACGGGCAGAGCTCATTGCTAGCGGGTTGGGGTGGAGGGGGGGGTGGGGAAGGTGGCGGCCCAGGGGGGGTGGGGGAGCGACGTGGGGGTGCCGCGGTGGCTGCAGACTGTGGTGGTGGGGGACAACGGTTGTGGGCAAGGCCGAGGGGTGGGGCCGGTGGCGGGGCAGGGCCGGGGCGGTGGGGAGGGAGAAACACAGAGTGGATTGTGGGCCTTTGGATTTTGATCCAACGGCCCACAATCCATGTGTACTATGCGCTGCAAAAACGTTGCAGCGCATGGTCAGATTTTTTGTATATATATATATATATATATAGATCACTTATTGTGCAGCCTAAATCGCAAACTCATGGCCACTTATAAAGAGTTAATGCATATGGCCATCTTGGGGACTAGCTATTTCAATAAACAAACATATGAAAACTTTGATCTTCATTTTTTGATAATTTTAAGTGGGTTTTTGTATGTTGTACATGGGTTGGTGAAGGCACGACAAGATCGATCTGACAATGTAATTTTAATGGCAAAGAACAGAATTTGAAGACGAAGAACTTTAAGGTTTGAAGTCGACTCGTTGGCAACCTCGTCTGCCGCATCTGCAATGGCCAGGCCATGCTAGGAGAGAGGTCTATACGATAAGCACCCCTTGGCCTAGAAAATGCCCGTCTCAAAGAAAACTACATACAACTCAATTGCTTTATATATTGTCATTGTAATACAAATTGAAGACTAAAAAAACGTACTAATTGATATGAATATGATTGATACACTCCTTACAGCTTAGTGTCGCTCAATGGTGTTTGTTTGCCGAAGATAATGTGATCCTTTCTTCTTCTCTTCTTCTTCTTCTTCTTTTGAGCAATGTGATCCTTTCCGATTTATGAGAAATTACCCACATTTAGTCTCCTATGCAACCATCCCAAGTACAAAGCTTTCTATTAGTTTTTGCCACTTTTAATTATAGCAGTTGGGGGTTGCTTATTGTTATAGCCGTGATTCATGGGCGTTGCCGGGAACTAGGGTTTGGGTGTTGTCCCTAGGTTTCCCGCGTCCATGAGGGGGTAGCGGTGGCTATCCGAGTGGTGGAAACAACATGCCGAGGCTAACCCGTGTTGAGTTGCAGGTTACAAACCGAGGTGCACGAGGCTGCCGAGTAACCGAGCATGGCGTCCGGTTACAGCAGTTGTGTCGGCACATGGGTCGGTATTTGGTGTATCGAGCATGTGGCCGAGTCCAGGTCGAGAAACCTCAAGTTGCTGCTGATCGGTGTTTGGGTCGGCAGATCGAGGTTGTGGTGCAACCGTGGACCGAGCAGGCTACCGAGCCGAGTGCGCAGCACAGAATGCCGAGCAGCCACTAGTACCGAGCAAAATAGCGGAACTGTGTTGGAAAACAGTACCGAGCACTGTAGCGGGCAAGCGCGAGGTCGTGCGCGCAGGTGTGCGCGCAAGTGAGCGACAGGCGCACTGCTGCACGAGGTGCTGCGCGGGCACGCGATGGCGCGTGGACGTTCGCGAGCGGGCGTGCGCGGGTGTGCGCGCAGGCGCGCGCGCGAGCGGGTGCTGGTGCGCGCGGCAGTGCATGGGCATGCACGAGCGGCAGGACTGGTGCAGGGCGATGTTGGTGGACCTTTGCCAGCATATGTTCGGTGGATTGCTGAGGGAGGTTGGACCATGTCTGGACGTTGCTGGGGTCGAGCCGGTGGGCGAGACGGGCTGACCAGCGGTGCAGCCAAGGGGTTTGTGATGAAGCTTCATGCTGGGGGCGTATCTTGGTGGAAGATCTGATATGCATATCCAGGGACGTGAAGGCTGCAACAGACTTCTGAAGATAACCACAAGGCCGTTGGGGTGAACCTGGACGTGGTGTGGTGCTAGGTTGCTGGATACGGTGAGATTTGCAGATCTTTGTGGATAGAGATGCTGGATCCGGAGTTATCTGAAACAGAAGGGGCGTGCATATATGCATGGGGTTATGCTGGAAAAGATGGGTGGATCGAGATCACAGGTGATGGATCAGGAGGACCAGGTGGTGGATCAAGGAAGATCACCAGATCCAGATCGAAAGGAAAGACGTGGGAGTGGATCAAGAGAGGAATCGAGTCCGGTGAGGAGGAGAGTTCTTGAGATTCCAGGCGTGTTCCTTTGTGAGGAAAAGCAGCGGGGTGCGGCTGGTGAGAAAGAAGCGTGGAGTTGCTGCAGCCGGTGTTCGTGGTGAGCGCTGGAACTCCATCGGCTTGCTGGAAACCAGGTACACGTTGTTAGGTTGCTTGTGTTGGCAATCGGGATAGGATTACTCGGGGAGTAATTCCTGTGTGCGCCTTTGTATTTGGGTACATTGGGGCGAGGCTGTGGGGGCTGTCCACAAGCCGAGCAGGTGCTTGAGAGGAGAGTTCGAGTGCTTGTAAAATCCTTATGATCGGGTTAATGATATAAGGTTGGGAAGTGTTTTCCCGTAATCTGTGTTTTGCTTGTTGGCTGGCGTTTAGACAGGGAACTTCTGTATCCTAGGTCATGGTCGAAGTTTACAAGGCAGCCAGTTGTGGGAACTGGTGCTGAGACGAGCAAGGGCAGACGGCACGAACCCAAGACGCGTAATTGCTGGTTGGGCGATCGGGCAGTGCAGCGTGTGGTGCTGTTTGACTTCTGGAACAGCCTATCGGCAAGGCATGTCGGTAGCCAGAAGTGCTGTGTCGGTGTTTGGTGCGGTGCAGACACGTTGTGATCGAGCGACAGGTTGAAGGCAGCAACCTCGAGGTGTTGAGGTTGGCCGAACACAGGTTGGTGTTGGCGTGCAGGCTTCCGGAGTTTCTTCAAAGTTGCATTCTTGGTGTTAGGCTGGTGTTCTCGGGGTGAGAATACGCCGCGCGGACTGGTTAGGATCGAAAAATTTTGGGTCCTTGAATCAGGCCCGTGACACTTATAGTCATTATATTGATAACTAATGCAATGATTTGTAAACTAAAATGAATGATTAAAAGTTGATCATTTTCTAGACTACTAATGTAATGATCTTCAAACTAGGTTTATAAACGGAAATGACAACTTAAAAAGGAATAGCTTCATGCAAAATCTGCTCATCGTAAATCTCTCCAAGCATGGCCAGACGAAGTTGCGAATAACCAACTGCAGCCTAAAGCTCTCACGTCTTGATAAGTTCTCATTCTCGGCCCTTAGAATCACATTATCAGGTCAATCTTGTTGCACCATCACAACCCCATGTACAACAAAAAATAGAACAGACCATAAAATTATCAAAAATGAAGAACAGAACTTCATTAGTTTGTTAATTGAAAATTCCGGTACCCAATATAGCCGCTGAGTTGGGGATATCAGAAACATTAATGGCAAGCGCAGAACGTTTTTAAAGTGACCGATAAGTTCTCATTTGTGAAAATGTACCTTCATTTGTGTCCAGGCGGTTTTGGAACTAGAACTCGACTTAGCGAGGTGTGGGCACTCCTTGAGCACCGTAAATGACAATCACCATTGCTACCAACATTAGAAGGCATAACACCACGTACAAAAAGGTAGAGCTCCTTCTTTCCGGTTCATCTTGCTGCTCCTTCGCTTCCTCTATTTTCCCAACGACCTCTATTTTCCCAACGATCATCCCTCCCTCCTTTTGATCTTCAAAGTAACACATACATGTATACGTCAATACTACTATATTTTCAATATGGCGGTGAAGAGAAAGGCGAGGATAAACGAGTGGACGATGAATTACTGGAGCGGAGGAAGGGGATGCTGGCGGTTGGGGTATATGGAGTGCCCATGTTTGCTAATCCCATGCAAGACAAGACCTCCAATTATCTCTTCGCACATTCTTGCTCGTGTCGTACTTGACCAAAACGCCACCCATCTTTTAACCATCGTTGAAGATCACGGAGAAAAAAGGAAAAAAGCAATTATTTGGCAGAGAATTAAAAGGCACAAGAAGGAAACGAGTGACCTTAATATAAAGATGAATGAATGAAAAGTGCATGATCTATGATCACATGCAAAAGATACATGTACAAGTTAGATAAAAGATCTTGCAAGTAGAGAAGAAGACAACCGACAACCACATCAACAACAACGAATGAGAACTTCACACAAAAGACCCATCAAGAAGAAACCAAGGAGTGAAGGCAAACAAGCTGAGAAGATGAATATGGATTTGCTTGCAACTAAGTCCAAACAGAACAACTTTGTAAGCCATTTTTCCTTTCATTCTCTTAGGGGAGTGAGTGTGGATGGTCAAACTCCGTGCAGTGTTCACTGAAAAAGAAAGCAGATATTTGGCGGGGATGAGAGAGGGAAAGAAAGGGTTTGGAGAAGAAGAAAGAAGATTTTTGCAATAGAAGAGAGGAGAGGTGAGGAGAATGAAGGGGAGAGTTGTAAGCATATAATAAAAGGTTTGGTATAAGGGGTAAACGCAAGGTCTAAAACAAAATAAATTAGGAGCATGAGAAACTATAGGTTACTGAGTAAGCAATGGGCAGTAATTTCTCCTCCCCTGGCCTTTGGGCGGCTGATGTGATCCAGTAATGTGCTACAATGTCTAACCGCTCGGGCGTTTGCACAACCGAGTAAAAAGGGGAAAACGGTTGCTCCCTAACTCCACTTATAGGGGTTATGAAATGCAAAGTAAGAGTTTGGGGGACAACCATCTCCCTGAAGCAGCATGTTCTTAATTAACTATCAATAATTGAAGTAAGAAAAAATAAAAAACAATTGTCACAAATTGAATTTTCACTAAAATGTGAAAGCAATACAAAAGTAGCAAACATCTCTCTTTTAACAAATTATTTTCTTCTTCTCCATCGTAATAAAAGCTTTGAATAAAACCACTGCTGCATAATCTAGAGTTAAATGCATAGTAACCTAATCTTGAAAACTTGTAGAGTTTAACTAGCCTGCCGGTGCTTACACAAGTATCAAACCAGCCCTATTTCCATGAATTTGCAAGTGGATTAGGTTACTTGATCAGGCCAAGCAAAACTACCAACTTGAACAATGTAAGTTGAATCAAGGCACGTGTCTAGCCACCCAAGCTGACTAGGCCAAGAAAACCAAGTTCAAGATTGAATGAAAGCTGGCTAGCCCAAAGGCCTGATCCGCCGAGAGGTGGCCGATGCCCCCAACCTGATCCGGTCAGGACCAGCCAAATTCAGCTGTCTCCGACCTGATCCGCCAAATCCGGCCACCCATAGCTAGAGGCGGCGAGCCACCTCTGGTTGTGGGGGTTTTTTATAAGACATGGTAGTTCTAGATCGTCCTTATGATCAGACCGATATATATATATATATGTGTGTGTGTGTGTAAACAGAAAACTTGGATCAATGCCATCAAAAGAAAACTTGGATCAATGTCATCAAAAGTTGAAATTAAGACAAAGACAAATAGAGACTCTACGGGTGAAAATCAAGACAAGAAAACTAAATACTTTTTAAAACTCCGAATTCACTCAAGTGAAAATCTAAAATTCAGATCAAGACAAGGCCCACTAGGGTATTTCAGTGGTTAGAAATCCCTATTATGAAAAAGAGGTACCCCAAAAAAACCCAAAAGGTATTAAATGTAGCAGCGATTTAAATCTAGCCGTAAAACCCTAAACTAACATTCTCTCTAAAACTCATATAACTTACGTATACTCTGACTAACTAATGTTATCACCTTTATACTGGGATATATTCGGCCTCGAAAATATTCTTATAAGGCCATTTGGGCCCATACTTATAATCTAAAAACTAGACTATCTGAACCAACTCAAAGATTGTCAGAGCATAGCAAAACTAATAGCATTAAAACCCTAAGCCAACGCCAGGTTTTACATGTTATAAGTTTGGTTTATTATATTACTCTGGTATGTTAATTGTCTAATTGGGATTTTCTTAGATTGTCAATGTAACTCATAAGTAAGTTTATGGTTTATTACTTACGTCGGTTACTAGTAAGTGAATATGCATATTCAATAACCACAATAACCGACATTTTATATATAAGCACATACATGAATATATATATATATATATAATTGAAATTACAATTAAATGATGGCATAAGACTTTATCCACGATTCAAGGATAGCTTGAAAAAAATTCACAAGTGAATATTATTTTTGTTTGCAAAATCTTAACTACCCTTGGACTTGGATTTTTTGTTGAAGTCAAATATATGTTTACTAGTTTAAAAATAATAATTAGTCATTTTTTTTACAATTTAAATTTGCACATCCTGCACCGTGTAAGTCTTTTGTTATTCCAATTTTTATTATTTTTATTTTTATTTATATTAAAACGTTAGTATTTTTTCACTTTTATCGTGCCTCTTTTGCATTGTAACTTATTCAGACCTCATAATAATTCTATGGGTTCATTAATATTTACTTAATTTAATATTTTTATTATCATTTATTATTTAAAAATCTTTAAAATATCATTCTACTCAAATTAGGAATTCTGAAACAATTAGAAAATGTCATCTATATACTTATAATCATATTACTAAAATTAAGGTTTGTTACATGTTACTTAATAGTACATGCTGAATTAAGGATTTTCAAATAATTAAGGATTTTTATTCATTTTTATTTATATTTAATTTTGGAAAAAAGTTAAGAGTATAATTCTATTTGAGTTAAAAATCTTTAAAATTTTATAAATGTGATTTAATAATTAAAATTTTACTCAAATCAATTTTCTTACTTTAAATATTTGTATACGATCATAACAGTTTTTTTGGTTAAATATAATAGATAAATATTCACTATTTTATTTATAATAGCAATCAGTAATAATTTTTTAATTTAATTTTGTATAGTATTAATTAATAAATATTATTAATAAATTTTAACTGTACCCCTAAGTGGAACTAGGGCCTTTTAACTAGCCGTTACTGTAATAACGTTGCAATATTAGAGCCTCTTTAATTTGATTAAATTAGTGTTTGGGAGTGGGGGATGACACATTATAGGCGAAATTAGGCCATGGGAGGAGAAATTACTGCTCATCGTAACATCGTAAAGGGCATTTACTCCCTTTCACCAAACCTTCTTACATCTCACCTCTTCTCTCTTCTATTCCAAAAATCTTCCTTTCTTCTTCCTTCAATACCATCTCTTCCCTCTCTCATCTACACCAAAAATCTTCCGTCGTCTTTGGCAAGCACTGCACAGTGTTTAACCATCGTCACTCGTTCCCCTGCCGTGTGTCTTCGTAGATAGATGTTGTGATGAAAAATGCATTGCTCACAAAGTTGGACTGTTTTGGACTTAGTTGCTAGCAAGTCCTATTTGTTGATTTCTCTTGCGTACCTCTCCATTCTTTGATTTCTTCTTGGTGGGTCTTTTGTTCCAAGTTCACTTTTGTTGTCGTTGATGTGTTTGTCGGTTGTCATCTTCACTACTTGCAGCGGTTAGCTTCAATATCATATCATATTCTATGTGTCTTTCTACATGTATTTCCATGCATGGAGTTCATTCATCTTTTATAAACGCCTTCCCTCTCTTGGTGCCTTTTATTTCTTTGCTAAATGACTGTTTTTTTCCCACGATCTTCACCGATAGGTAGAAGATAAAAGTTGCCTCTGCTCTTCATTTTTGGTCAAGTACTACAACTTGAGCAAGAATGTTTGGAGATTGGCAGCCCTTGTCGTCCATGGGACAAGCCAACATGGGCTCCTACAACCCTTTATGCTCCCCCTATTCTCAACCCTCCAAACCACAGCTTCATGAACGCCAACGTCCCCTTCCTCCACTCCAGTAAGTTATCGTCTCCTTCTCACGTCCTCACCTTTCTCTTAACCCTACCATGTTGAAAATATGATAACATTGTTGTTGTTTGTATATGTGTGTATGGTTTGAAGATTATCAAGAGGAAGGAATGAACGTTGGAAATATAGTGCAAGAAATGGACGGCGGGTCTGGAGGTGGAGGCCACGCAGATGCCATGTTGGCCTTCTCTGAGGCGCAGCAGCAATCCGCTAAGAAGAAAGGGTATCACCGCCACACCGAAAGGCAGATTCAAGTGATGGAATCGTAAGCAACCACCTACTCTCCTCCTTCAATTCTTCCTAAAACCTATTATGTACATGGTGTTCTGCCTTGATCTGATGATGGTAACAATGGTATTTATGGTGTAGGATATTCAAGGAGTGCCCAAACCTGGATGACAAGCAGAGAAAAAGGTTGAGCCAAGAGCTCGGCCTCACACCTCGCCAAGTCAAGTTCTGGTTCCAAAACCGTCGAACACTAAACAGGGTATACATCAATTTAGTCTCTTTGATCTTTCATCGGAGAGGAAGTAGAAGATGAAAAAATGTTGGAAATTATAAATTAATTTATAGGTTTTACATTTTCTAAAGATTACAACCTCATATGAATGGTCATCACTTTAAAGGTGTTACTATTCATTCCAGTAACCGATAGAGAGTGAGGAGGTATCGGTTATACGGGAATGAATGATGACACATTCTGGCTTACGACCATTCATCTTGTAACCTTTAGGAAATGTATAAGCTTTAGCCAACGAACAAGATAAATTGATTTATAATTTCTAACCGAAGTTATATCGTATATCCCCAACTCATAGGCTACCTATAAAGAGCTAACCATTTCAGTAATCAACCTAATGAAAACTTTGTTCTTCATTTTTTTGATGATTTTTGTGGTTTTGTTTGTTGCACATGGGTTGGCAAAGGCGCGACAAGGTCGAGCTGATAATGCGGTTTTAAGGTCTGAGAACGAGAACTTGAAGGCGGAGAACCTTAGATTGCAGTCGACCATTCGCAACCTCGTCTGCGTTAACAGCTGTGGCTGGGCAATGCTCGGTGAGATGTTTCATGGCGAGCAACACCTTAGCCAAGAAAACGGCCGTCTCAAGGAAGAAGTATGTACACCATATACAGCTCATTATAAGCTCAACTGAAATTAATACAAGTATAGATTTTGCATGAAGCTACCCTTTTTAAGTTGTCATGATCACCATTTCTTAACATGCATATAGATCAATAGTAATCTAGAAAATGACCTTTGATCATTCATACATTTTTAGATTTATGCATTAATAATCTAGAAATTCTTTTTTAATCGTTCATATAGTTTGTTTGGTTCAATATATAAGCATGCATCCCTTGATAATTTACAAAAGTCGATAACAAATGGTCCATTTTGTCTTTTGGGACAAGTGATTAAATTATCTAAAACCACAATTATATATATTATGAACTAAACAATATATATATTATCTTAGAATTTTGTGAATTGTGAATGGATCGTTGACATGGACAATATTAATGCATGCAGCTGGAACGTCGCTTGTCATGCATCCCCACAAGGCCATACATGACCAACAGATCAGCTCCCCAAACAATGGGAACAGCGGCACCACCTTTCCTCCCCTCTCTCGACCTCGACATGGGCATGCTCCCGGCCAGCAACCAGCCGGAGAAGCTACCAATCGACGTCGTGACAGTGCCAACGTCTGTGCCTTCCCAGCTGTGGGGAGGAGGAGAGGAGGGGGACGCGGCGTTGGGCAGTGGACCGGCTGGAGACGATGGTGGGTGGGCACCAGAGGGGGAGCTCGACTTTTGGTGATTCTCCGACCAAGCTTGGTACCAACTGCACCGGAGAAGAGGAGGGGCGGTGGCCGAGGTGGAGGAGGTGGGAGGAGAAGATTGGGTAGAAAATTGCTTGGAAATCTACCTTTAGATTGGCCAGTTAACAACGATTGACCGACCATTGCTTGAGGATCCTTGTCAAACTAATTCGGTTCAGTTTTTTGTCAAGTTTGAACATTTATAACTAATTTTATCAGAGTTTAAAATTTAATTTGTATGTATATATTTACAATCTAATGTGCATAAAATCTGATTAATGATTATTAGGATATCTTGAAATGCTTCAAGAATACACATATAACAAAATAATTATGCTTGAACATTTTTTTTTTATTTTAATTATATTTCATGAAGAAAATCTAATATAAATGTCTAAAATCTTCACTTTTTATTCAGATATTAAAATTTGAGCTGAATAATTAGAATTTGAAGCTCTCAATTGAATTTTAAAGTTGTCGAGTTGTGGAATATTGAGTTTTGACCTCCCCATCATGTCTAGGTTATAAAGATATCTGAATTTTCATAGCCCCTAATGATTATATTTAATATATAAAATCCTAAAATTATCATTTTAAGAAAACAGACCTTATTTAGGAAAACCTATAATTATCAAATTGTGAACACTAATACCTTTAATGGGAAAAGGGGAGGAATCATGGGTAGGGGTGTAAACTAGCCAAGCCGAGTCGAGCCGGGTTGTTTTTTGAATCCGACGTGATTTTTGGCGAGCTTGTTTGAGCTTATTTGAAAGCTTGATGAGCTTTAATGTATTATGAGTCGAGCCGAACTCGTCCAAAATTCATGGCTTTTGAGTCTGACTCGTGTTTGGCTCGTTATGTTTTCGATCCTAGCGAATATTTGTGTTTGGCTCATGCTCGACTTATATAAAATCAACATTTCTTTCCAATACTATATAAGGTTAATGTGACCTCAATAATATTGACAAGCCAAGTTGAACCGAGTATTTTTTTGAGTTTGAACACATCAAGCTCCAGTTTTGAGCCAAGCTGAGCCGATTACTCATTAGCTTAAGCTCTGTTCATTGTTCAACAAGCTATCCATTTCAAACTAGGTGTTTTTCGAGCACAAAATTAACGAGCATGAGTTTAAGCCAAATCGAACCAAACGTAAAATGTTTGGGAGGAGGTTTGATTTGTTTATACCCCTAATTATGGGGAAGGTGTTGGACACCAAGAAGAGGAGGATAAGTTCATTATTATTACTAAATTGCCCTTAGGTTTACTTTAGATTGTGAGAAAAAAACGAGAAAAGCACACTCTTTTAAATATTTTGCTTATTTGGTTTGCAAATAAATAAAAGAAAAAATATATTATCACTTCATTTTTCCATAAAAATGAAATGAAAAGTGAGAATGATGTTGTATACGGATATATATAAGAAAATGATTGGAAATTTATTTATTTTTATTTTCTTCTTTTATTTCCTTCCTCACACCCGCTTTCTTTCATTTTCTCAGTAGCCCCTCAGAGATAAATACAAAATTTTTGAGATTCTTCTAGTTGTCACCCAAAGCAAGTCATTATCAAGGGACAAATACAAAATTTCAAATGAAAATTTTGCACTTGGGCTAGGGTATATAATTTATACCCTCGTGGTTGCCTCATGATTTATGCATATAAATTCGAGAATATATCAACCTCCCCGCTCAACTCCTTTCACTAAATCAATAACTGCTTGGTAGATCGGGTCTTGGTGATGTAGTTAGCAGGGTTCTAGTAGGTAAACATGGCTCAACCAAGGGTAGCAGTTGAAAGCAAGTACTGTGCGTGGAGTTCGACTCATAGTTCCTCTGCTCCATGGTTTTTTGAGTGGAACTCTATTGAGTGACTCCCATTGATAGATTTTAATGATTGACTTCTCAAACCTATCCAAGTTTTTGCGAGTCAAGAAAAACAAGGTTTAGAAGATATATTAATTTTCTTTGAATTTAGCTAAATCAATAGTTCAAAGTAGGGGTACTCCTCAGGCAAGTCGAGTCGAATTTGGCTCAACTCAAACTCGGTTCATTTAATTTCGAGATCTAGTCGAACTAATAAGTACTCAAATTAATTCAAGTTTGAATTAAGTTCAAGCTAACTTGATTCTTACTTATTGATGCTTTTTTTGTATAATTCATACTAAAATTTAATCTATAATTAAAATTTATAAACACTGACACAATTATGAATAAAAGATAATTTAATTTCTTATCACATAAAGAAATTTAATTTCTTATGTATAAATTTAATTTCTTATCACATACTGATATTTTATAATTTAATTATATTTGTATAAAGAAATTTAAGATAAATATGGTTAAAAATTTTATTCCTTATATGAAGTATTGAACTTTGAATCAAGTCTAGTTGAAAAGATATAAGCCCAAGCCTTACTCATTTAATATTGAGTTGAGCTTCAAGTCAGGTTCTTTTGATAAGTATCAAGCCAAATAAAGCTTTGAACAACCATAGCTTAAAGTAATATAGATCATATATTTATCAATTTTAAGTGTTAAAGTAAACAACATTTACTAGTTGATATACCTTTTTGCTTGTTGGATTATAAAATTAATATAAATGACTCAGAATCAACTTTGGAGTTGAGTTTTTAAACTATGGTTCAACTAAGGGACAACATTGTTCACTCATCACACGCAGAGGTTCGGTCCAGAAGATTTTGGGGCTCAATTTGTAAGGCTCGATCAATTCGGGGGTGCATGGACTCAAGGAGGAGGTTGCAGGATATAGTTTGGGCAAACAAAAATATATATATCAACTATTACAGGTGTAGGCTGGGGCGTTCACCGGCGGACGTCCATGCGCATGTATAATGAAAAATTATGATGAATTATATATGTGTCAGCATGCTAGGGCACAAAATGCGTCGCCTTTGGGAGCATGACTGGCGAAATTTTGTTGAAATTTGACACAAATCTTGAAAGTCATAATGTTGAAGAGAGTTGATACGATTGCCAACTAAACAAATTATCTCCTCACAATGCTTAGAACTTTATATAAAATCGTGATGGACAATTAGTAATGGTGGAAGTCTTATCAATTTAAAGCAACAAGTAGCTCCTAATCAAGCGTAAATTAATTAAAGACTCAAAGTTGATAAACTTAAACTAGTCACAAAAGAGTTCTAATTGATTTAAAACTTGCTCACACAATATTCTAGCGATCAAGTTAAATACACGAGTATTAAGTGAAATTAGCATATATTAAGCATTGAGTTTCTGAGAACCTGGGTAAATCTCTGTGCATTGGCCCAATTTTGTGTGATAGCATAATTATCGTGTCCTAGAGAGTCTTGTAAACAATTAACATAAAAATTATACGGTCAAAGATCTTAAGAAAGTAAAGTTTGTAGATATCATCCATTCAGCATAAGAGAGCTAAAGTGTTCTTTCTATACTAAAAAAATTCCATACAAATCAGTACCTCACATTGAGTATATAGCATCAGATAAATATAAGCGTCTCATGAATTATTTGGGCATACATGAGGTAACGTTCGTTTGAGTTTGTCCGTTTAATTCATAGCTTAGATGTTGTTAGTCAATGATCACTTTAAGACACCCTCATTAGGATTTTAAAGTGGTTATGTTGCTTCTAAAATCTAAATGCATGTCATTTTACTAACGTGTAGCTTACCTTATTTCACTTCAATATATTGGACTCGAGTCCGTGAGTGTCTTGATTTTGCTTTAGCTTGGGATATACCCTAGTTAGAACCCTCCAGGCTCTCACTTTACAGTTATTTCATCTTGTCTTCAACACCTCCGAGAGTCATTCAGAGGACGGAGTTCTGAAATCCCACTTAGGAATTCGTTAGGCTTGTTTGATTAACTGAGTTTAGAGGTAGTTTAACCATTTTGGCAACGAATTTGAACATTATAGAATCACCGGTGGAAAACCCTTCTGCCACCTACTCAAATTCGGTGGCGTGCCCACATGGGTGTGCAGCGAGCACGCATGGCTTGCAGGGGCCGTGGTCCGCCGCGTTGGTGCCAGGGCGAGGCAGGGTAGGGCGCTATGGGCGGGGCACGACTCGACAGATTTGGTCGAGGTGGCAGATCTGGGCGTGGTTGGCGGATCTAAATTGACCGGCGGCGGCGGAGAGCGGGGTCCGAGGTGGTGGGATCCGGGGCCTGCTCCGGTCGCACGAGGGGCGAGGCAATGGTGATGCGACGGCGATCATGCGGTGGAGCAGGCAAGCTCCTAAGTAAATTCCTCGGAGTCAATGCCAAGCATGCCACGGTATGCCGATAGGCGGTGGGCCTTAGGGCACGCGGCACCCGAGGACTGCGTTGGAAGGGTGTTCTTGCAGGCCTGCGCCAACACATGGCCATTTATCGGCCACGTGGCTCCAGCTAGGCGCCTTTCTAAAAAAGTTTAATTTAGAAGAATTTGCCGGCGAAATAATCGAGTGTAATTGGCCATCATACATGGGGTGGTACATGAGGGTTTTGACGGTGAGATCATCTTTTACGACCCACCTTACCATGAACAACTCCTTTGAACCTCGAATAATGAGAGCATTTTTGTGAGCCCCCTTACTCTGACCTATCTAGACACGATACCCAAATTTTCTTTAAAGAAGAGATCAGAGAGCCTCTATGTCTTTCCTAATCAGTAAATATTCAAAATATGAAAGTAATACACGGCAAAGCTACCATAAGTAGGTAGATAGATTCATAAAAGCTAAAGCTGTCCAGCTAAATCTAACAACCAGTCATATCTCGAGTGATGGCCGGAATGCAACTGTTGCTCCTTGTGATTCCACCCTTGGACGTCCTAGAGCCGCCCAAATGGTCTCTTGGGCTGATAGATTCTGATCTGGGTCCTCCCTCAATGTTACTCACACTCTTCTTTAGGATCTCTTTCACTGTCTCTGCATGGTACAACGCTGGATAAGCTCTCCCAATCCTATTGAACTTCACACACATGCCCATATGAGCAGATAAGGCCTCCTCCAACCGCAACCCCTTCTCCAACTCTTCCTTCACAGCCTCGGAACACAGCCCACAAATCCACTTCCCACAGTACTTGTCCCGGACCTTGCCTATGTACTCCTGGGTGCACTCCTCCGACATGCCGCAGCACTCGCATTTGGCGTCCTCTACCTCGGAGATCGGCGGTAGCTTCGCCTCCGTTGGCGCGGCCGCCGCGGCAACGGCCACCTCCTTGCTTAGCTGTAATGACAGATCGGATACGGCCCTTTGGAGGCCGCCATTGGTGGCGAGCCTTATCGCCTTGGTGAACCTCTTTTTCTGGTCTCTTGGGTGGGAGTTTACGAGGGCTTCGCCGTTTGGGGCCATGTTGGGTTTGTTGGTCTGTGATGATAAGACTTATATTTCCTAGTGGATGTGGAAGTCGTATTGTGAGTTGGGGTGTGTTATATAGAGTGTTTCTACCACAATGTGCGTGATTTCTTTTGTATATGAACCACAGAATGCCTAGTGCTAGCAATAAATTCGCCTAAAAGTGGCCAACTGAATCCCCTAGATTTTTCATGAAAAAGAAACTGTACATACAAGTTAAAAACAATCACTTGGCAACGGTGCTAGCAATTATACGTGAACAATGGCCATTGCACCCAATATTGCTATTGGTTTGTCTGTGTTGTCACTGGTCGGCACAATTTGATCCGCAGATTATTGGGTTCTCAATTTTTTCGACCATTTCTTAACAAAAAAGGGGAAATAATAGCTTAGGTCAGTATTGCAAATCCAAAGGGGAAGAGTTCACGAGCGAGGCCATGCAGGCCATGCATATAAGCTGGTGGGGAAAGGGGTAGGGGAGTGTAACGAGGTGATAGATGATACTCGTTGAAAAGGATTTCATTCTCACGGGCAGCTCGACCATGTAACAAGTGATAGTAGGGGAAGGATAATCACGAGGAACAATTGCTTTATGCTTTTCGTTTCATAAAGTATTAAAGATGCACAAGTGGGGCATCCATTAAATAGTGAGCTTTTAGTACTTTAAGTTTGCAGTGGTCATTAGTTATATAAATGCGTTGCCGGTGTGGGAGGTCATCCCACTGTCATTTGCAATCTTTCATCCCTAACATGACATTCGGGATCAAGTGGATCGGAACGAAGAAACTTTTCATTTTTTAAGGAAATCAAAAAGAAGAAAATGGATTATAGTCAATACATAAATAGGCTGGAGATGTCTCTCCTATGGTTTTAGATCTCTTTTTTAACGCCCAAAACAGCTTCCCCCATCAGTTCCACTTCTTCGCTTCCTCAGTCAAGCTAAAGGGGTGACTTGTAGTGACAGATTTTGCCATTGAATACCCGCGTCAAAAAAAATTTTATTAAAGCATATTATTTTCCACATACTTTAATTAAATCAATATATGAAAATAATAAAAACTGTATATTTGTTATTTTAAGTGTTAAGTATAGCTCTCTCTCTCTATATATATATATATATGCAAAAATAATAAAATATGAATCTTTTTTAAATGTGAACTCTGTGAACCTCAATAATAACCACTGAGTTTACATTGAAGAGTTTAGATAGAGAAGTCATGTGTGGGTAGTTATAGGTAGTTCATTGTGAATCAATATATGAAAAAATAACAACTACAATTAAAGTTCAATAAGGACCATCGATTTTTCATATAGTGTTTCACGTTGACTAGTTATTTATGAAACTATTCATAGCTACCCACCATAATTCTTCAATTTAAACTGTTAAATGAAAAATTAAATATTAAGATGCAAATTCATAAAGTTTATATCTAATAAAAGTTCATACTCTATTATTTGTGTGTGTGTGTCTATATATATATATATATATATATATATATATATATAATAGAGTGTGAACCTTTGCAAACCTACATCATGGCTTTTAATTTTTCAGTTAACAGTTCACATTAGGTAGTTACAAATTGGTGGTTATATGTAGTTCTTAAAACATCAAAAAATATGATTCATTAGACAAAAAATTAACAGATTCAAGTTCAAAAAGTTCACAAATTAAAAGTCATATATATATATATATATATATATATATATATATATATATATATATATATATATATATATATATATAGGTTGGTTTGCATAAGCCCAACACAGGCAACCTTTCGTGCACCCCTTTTATATAGGTCTTCCAATTAGATCTCAAAATCGGTCTTAAATATTATTAAATAAAGGTAATATTTATAGATTTATTTTTATAAATTTTATGGAATAACTTATCGTATTTACGCCAAAAATAACTCGAGTATTTTGTCTCAAAATCAATCTTAAATAATATTAAATAAAGGTAATATTTATAGATTTATTTTTATAAATTTTATGAATGACTTATCATATTTCGAGAGTGTATGTATTTACGAGTGATGACTTTTCATATTTTGAGTGTATGTATTTAAGAGTAGTGACTTTTCATATTTTGAGTGTATGTATTTAAGAGTGTCTCAAAATCAATCTTAAATAATATTAAATAAAGGTAATATTTATAGATTTATTTTTATAAATTTTATAAATGACTTATCGTATTTCGAGAGTGTATGTATTTACGAGTGATGACTTTTCATATTTTGAGTGTATGTATTTAAGAGTAGTGACTTTTCATATTTTGAGTGTATGTATTTAAGAGTAGTGACTTTTCATGTTCGTTTTTATGTATATATAAGTATATCTTTCTCAAATAAAAAAAGAAAAAATTAACTGGTATCAGAGCAAATCCGATTCTGTTTTGGATTCATAAGGATCTATAACCCACTGGGGTACGATCATGTTTGTGTAGCTTGTTTATGTATTTAGTATGTTTATGATTTAATATATTTTCAAGGATAATATGTATTTAGTTTGTGTAGTTTGTTTAGTTTGTGTAGTTTGTTTATGTATTTAGTATGTTTATGATTTTGTATATTTTTGAGGACAAAAATTTTGGGGATAATATAACACCCTAAAAATAAGTCACGTATTTTGTCTCGAAATCAATCTTAAATGTTATTAAATAAAGGTAATATTTATAGATTTATTTCCCTAAGTTTTATGGAATGATTTATCGTATTAAGTGTATATGTATTCATGATTTATGATTTTTTGTATTTTGAGTATATGTATTTACGAGTGATGACTTCTCATATTTCGAGTGTATGTATTTACGAGTGATGATTTCTTATATTTTGAGTGTATCTATTTACAAGTGATAGACTTTTCATGTGCATCATTTTTTAATGTGTTATGTGTGATTTTTGACAACCTATACAAGTGGGGATGGAAGTTGGAAGTGATTTTTGACTACGCAAGTGGGTATGAAAGTGATTTTCGATAACCTACGCAAGTGGGTATGAAAATAATTAGGTTATGAAAATGAGAAAGTTGAATTAATTGTGTTATGCTTATGTATGTATTTATAATTGCTGTTAATTGTTGAATGGTTATGTTTATGTATGTTGTTGATTGTTGAGTGCTTATATGTTTATGTATGTATTTATGTTTGTTGTTGGTTGTGTAGTTATGTTTATGTATATATTTATGATTGTTATTGATTGTTGAGTGGTTATGATTATTCTTTTGAAATATGTTTTCGCTAAGTTGTATGTTAGTGGTTAAATTATGTTTAACATCTTATTTGGTATTTTATTAGACTAAGATTTTTGGATGTTACAAACCAAACCAGTTGCGTGCAACTAAAACTCTGCAACTGAAACTCTGGCAGCAGGCAGCCAAATTTATAGCAGGCCGCAGCAGGCGGCCGAATGTAGTTGCCAATGGCTGGAACGATCGTCGGCAAAGGTTTTTTTGCTAGCAATTGTTTTGGTCGCCAGTGGTGAGATCTAGTTAGGTGCAACCGGATTTAGCTACCCCCAATTGGATTAGGCCACACCAAATTGAATCTTATTCTCAATCTGAAAAACTTTACTGGATCAGGCCACACCAAATTGAATCTTACTCTCTATCTGAAAAACTTTTGGCAGCCGAAATGGTCACTGGGGGACGGATATGGCCCTGGGTGGTCAAATTGACCGCCTCCTTCTCCCACCATTTTTTTTCTTGAAGATTTGAAGATTCTCCTTCTCCCACCATTTTTTTTCTTGAAGATTTGAAGATTCTCTCTCTCTCTCTCTCTCTCTCTCTCTCTCTCTCATATATATATATATATATATATATATATATATATACTAATTTTAAATAATGTTTACTTTTAAATTGAAAAAAATAGTATAAGTTTAAGTTAGTTTAGAGTCCACTCCAAACTAATTTCACTTTATAGCCCATAAGTCGAATTAGAACCCTGAGTTTTAACTATAGTCTCTCCAATCTTGGTGTTGGTTAAGGTCTATGATGATCAAACATTGGATTTGTGAATGGACTTCTATTAGTAGAAAATAATGGAAAAAATATTGAATGAAACCATTTCTTAAAACTTCATATAATTTCATAGCCATAATTTCTTTACATGTTCTTGAGGGATAAAAGACTACTTTACATTGAAAGCTTGACCTAGTTTGACAAATTTTGATATCATCAGCCACTTGATTATAGTATATCAATGTGTACTCTTGAGCACAATTTGCTATACTTTCCGATCGCAGTTCCCCATATTAGATTGTCGATAAGCATCAAATTGATGGTATTCATCGGCATGTATTATGACATGACTTGAAAAAACAACTAATTTTACCATTTACTGAAATAAGCCAAAAAATATTTGAGATAAATATTATATACCTCATTTAACATGATTTAAGCAATTCAAAATAATATACAATTAACAAAACCACTTACATAATGAATTATTATTATTATTATTATAAGTGTTATGATTCTCTAAAAATTAGTCTCGTGTTCAATCTATGTCTAAGAGAAATTTAATATATTAGTAAGGATATATTTATAAATTTATAACTTTAATTAATTATTTTTGAAAAAATAGTTTATGGTCATTAATTTTGTATTTAGGTTAAGTCATTATAAATAATATTAGAATCAACTCGATAATGGACTATAGTATAAGCGTCATGTGACCTTTCTAGCTTATAGGATAAGGCTTTTGTTAACTTCTACACAAGTCATTAACCTCTTTCACAACAAATTATATACCAGGTGGAGGAATAAAACGTTGAGGACTAATTTTATATATAAGTCACCAACCTCTTCCATAAATGTTCATACATGAACCGCACCCATAACATATGATTGCCTAGAATATTGTGGAGGTCCATGTTATGCAAGCGCAATATAAAGGGTTTTTCCAGTAATTTATAATACAAGTTATTAACTTCTTCCATGATCCATATAGAACTAATACAACAACATTCTAGGCTTATGACTCTTGAAAGGAATTCCAATGATCCAATTGTCTAAAGATAGGTAGAATATAAGATCTCATAAAAATTAGTTCCACTTACAAATGCCTATGGGGATATAATTAAATATATTAACGGGGATATGCTATAAGTCTTTAACTTTAATTAATTATATTTTTAAAGAAATAACTTTAACCCACGAACTTGCTTGGACTCCTTAGAGGCCATAATAAAAACCTTACAATTGGCTAATTTGAAAATAAGCTGAAAGGTTTAAGAAATTTGAAATCGCCATTGTGAGAAAGCTAGAGTGAGGAAAATAAAAGAAAAGAAAAAATTAGTTTTTTTTAATTTCTTTCATGCATTTGGGTATAAAAAATATAAGAAGGAATGAACCTTTAAAAAAGAATATTATGTGAGCCACTCTTCGTATTTAATACCCCAAGAATGGACATACGCTCTATCAAAAAAGCTGCAGATCCGAGATCACATACGTGCGCCAGCGAACCGCATCCGCCATTTGATGCACACTCGATGTCAGTGGCTGGGTGGGCATTTCCAAGTATGGTGCGGTCGCCTTGGGCATTTCCAAGAATGTCTATCAATTACGTGTTGCCAACGGTCCCTATCCAAGGTACCTAACCCGATCCACCCTACAAATATAGAATTTGCCAACGGTCCCTATCCAAGGTACCTAACTCGAGTTGTTTCGTATCGAGTTTGGGATTGGGTCCGAAAAAACTCGACCCTATAAGGACCCGAATCTAAAATACATTTAAATTTTTTTATATTTTAGTTTTTTTATGTATAATATTGTATATCTAAAAGATCTTCTAAAATATATTATATTTTATTTAAGAAAAGTTTATATAAATTAAGGCCCCGAAAAGTTTCTTAACACAAACTCTTATCTAGGTCATCTAATTTTAAATACGGCCCAGATCAGATCTGTCCTTTTGCCAACAAAACCAAAAAAATGACACCAACCCTTGGCTAACCTAAGTGGATCTTTTATTATAAAAGAATTATAATAAAACATTTAATCTTTTGTACCTTATTGTATAAATATATTTAATGTATTTATTATGAACTTTTTACCAGCAAAGAGGAAAAAAATTTTATATTATTGGGTGGTGGTGGAAGAATCAAAGTAAATTATTAGAAAAGGAAAAACTTAATTAAAATGCTAAAAATACCATTAAATTAAAAAAAACTAATTGTTTTTTCGTATGCTTGTTATATTTTCAAAAACTTTCATGCACTTTTTGAAATGTTCAAGTAGAGCCAATAATAATTGTCCAGCTTAAGAGAACATAAATTTGGGCGGCAATGTAAGTTCTAGTTAGTTCTTACTGAAATGGTAGTAGGCTGTAAAACCCACGATTCGAGTCAGGGTTTTATATTCAGAACCTGTCGGGTCGACCGTTATTTTTTCGAGTTGAGTCAGTTTCAGGACACGTGTGCCAAGCTGACGCCGGTCGCGTGTATGAGCTATGAGGGTCACGCATACCCAAATATATGATGATAACGTCATGAATACAGCAGAACAGAATGAGTTATCAGATATATGAGAGTATGCCAGTCATTTCTTTTTATTTTTATATATAGTGGATCGTAGAATTAGTATTAGGCCGTTCACCGCGTTAGGACGCGTTCGGGCAGTTTGGGTGGGTTGGTAGTTCTAGAGCATGTCATTATAATTTTTTTGGTGTTGTTTGATTTTACGGGATTTTTCCCGATTTTTATGAAATTTTTTAGGATTTAATACGAGTTAGTTATGATACTTGACTCGAGCCGGAGACGAGTCAAGTATTATTTACGAAATTGCCACCAGCCCTTTTCTTCCTCTTCCCCGACCTTTTCTTTCCCATTGCCGCGCGCCGCCCCTGTTCGCGCGCCACCGCCGCCATGGCCGACGCCGCCCAGCTCGGCGACGACGTCGCCGTGCCACCCCGACCAGCCCCGGCCGCTGCCAGGCCGCCGCAACGTCGGAATCGGCTCGCCTAGCGCCGCGGCACATTTCGGTCGCGTCGCCGATCCCGCTGCCGGCGACCGTCGCAGCCGTCATCCAGTGGTCGCCTCAGCACCACCGACCACCCAGCGACCCTCCCCGACCGGAACGGAGGCCATCGCCACCGTGGCCGGCCGGATCTAGCGACCCAACGCCACGGCCCTGTTTTGGCCGTTTTCCGGCGAGCCACCACCTCCGTCGACCGCGTCGACGCTCATAGAGGAGTCAGGCTCGCCGAGCCGGTTCCGAGGGTACCCAACACGACCCCTTTCCGACTAGTAGATGCCGCCGGCAATAGTCGCCGGAAAACCACCGGAAGTCGCCGGAAAACCGCCCGCAGCTGCCGGTAAACCGCCGGAAATCGGAATTTCTGGAATTCGCCGGAATTCACCGGATCTTCCGCGGGGCTCACCCGGTGGAGCCCGATCGAGCTTCGGACGCCGAGGAGCGCCCAATTTGAGCTTCGAGACGCGCGACGGAACCCTAACCGTCGCCGATCGCCGACGACGTGAGGTATAATTACCTCCGATCGATTTATTTAAAATTGATGATGAGTGCTAGCACAGCATGCTAGGATTGATTTATTGTAGGATTGATTTATTGATGTGATTGATAGTGATAAGTTACATGAGGTGATTAATGACTAATTAGGGATGAAATGATAAGTTGTATGATGAGATTAAGGGAGAATGAATAATAAGTAATCTTATGAGGTAGATCGAGTTGAGCATGCTAATCGAGTAATGTAACTTAGGAAAATATAATAAAATTAGTATGAATAGGATGAGCTAGGATTAATTAGTTTTATGATTTTCTGATTGTTATGTTGATGGATGTTATTCATATTGTGTGATGTTTGTTTAGTTTGATGCATCATTTAGTTAGCGGGCGTTAGTATCTAGTTTTGATGTGTAGGTACGAAGTAGGAGCTCGCCGCCTAGGCGCGATGACACGCTTGGAGCTTCCACCAGGTCCGTTTAGGACTCGTCTTGTTTTACGCTCTTCCATTGTATGTTTATTTTATTATTGCAGGGCGGGTTAAGTGGCGTTTTATCGGATCCCACTTAACTCGGGCCATTTAATCGAATATTTCCGGATTAATAACCCCTCGAGGATGAGATCCCTCGAGGATGATTTCGAAAACAAGATCCACCACAAGTTGCCTTCGGGCCTATTATATGAACCCCTTCCCAGGCCTATATATATAGTTTTATCGAGTTTTCAGTGAGACGAGAGATGGAGAAACCGACTGCACGTACCATGCAGAGGATGCCGTGACAGTCAAAGCGGGCTCTGGATTAGTGCCAGCGGACTGTTCCATTCCCGAGGGATCCTGACAACTCCGCGTTTGAGTTCCTCACACCCGGAGAACGTGGAGGTTTACGGGTACTGTTTAGTACAGCGCATGTCCGGACTTGTGGTTCAAAGGGTACTAAAGGCGACTGCCTGAGAGTACTCGGCCTTCGTGCTCAAGGCCAGGAGAAATATGGAGGTAAGGAGAGGGCTTAGGATAAAGTTTCACGAGAAGTACTGAAAAGAAGTGCTGAGAGTAGCACAGTACCAGCAGCAGTAAGTTCGGGATGCTACCGGGTCTGCAGCCCAGTGGCTCCTCAGTAGTGCCCTTCAGAGTGTTCTTGAGGAAGTATATGTTTGCTTTCAGATGAGAGTTTGCTCTCATAGCCAGTTTGTTATAGTTATTTTATTTTCCGGACCAGTAACGCTTGTTACTGACGTTTTTCTTATATATATGTAGGTGATAAGCACGAGACGGATGCGCCAGCTTGGACGGAGGAGCAATGAGGTCTTGTGCACACACACATGTTAGATTTCTGAATGTTTAATATTGCATTATTATGTTATTATATTATGAATGACATGATTAAATGTTTGATGCATGACAATGACATGAAATGAAATGGTCAGAGTAGCGCAGCAAAAGTGGGGTTAGGACCCAAAGTTCAGAGAATGATGAATATAATAGATTAGAAGTATGTGTGAATGCTATCGTTGCTATACGTATATATGTGATATATTTGTATATATATTATTTTGACAGGGTGGACCCTAATTGCATTTTTAGGGGAGACCCGGTCTGTTTTGATTTCAAAATTTGATCGTAACTGTAGTGGTGTGTATTTTGAATTGCTTGTCATTCATGTAGTACCATGTTAGGATTTTGTATATTTATTCATTCATGATGGATCGTATCTTCATCTTAAGACGCCGAGATTGGATCCGTATGAGTTAGGTTCGGGTTAGCCAACCTAACCGGGGCCCCGTAACATGCCGGTTCGGTTCACGAGCGTGAACCGGATTTGGGGTGGTGGTGGAAGAATCAAAGTAAATTATTAGAAAAGGAAAAACTTAATTAAAATGCTAAAAATACCATTAAATTAAAAAACTAATTGTTTTTTCGTATGCTTGTTATATTTTCAAAAACTTTCATGCACTTTTTGAAATGTTCAAGTAGAGCCAATAATAATTGTCCAGCTTAAGAGAACATAAATTTGGGCGGCAATGTAAGTTCTAGTTAGTTCTTACTGAAATGGTAGTAGGCTATATGTAGTTTCTGTTCTTTTTTATTATCTCCATTAACTTAGCTCACTACAAAAAAATTTTCCGGCCAATTTTTAAAGTGGATAAAAAGTCTAGATGTTTTTATTTAGAGATTTTCAAAGGTGGCTATACTAATTTTTAAAATTTTCACTTTTCTCCACATTTTAAGATTGAAAACTATTTTTGTGGAAAAATAAATACATACTCACCTATAAATATTCCAAATATAATAAAGCATATTGAATTTTCTCCACGGCAAAAAGAGAAAACGTGAAGAAAAATCAATTTTTGTGGTGATTTTTCCAGATGTATACTTTTTGCTAAAAAGCTTCAAATATTGTGACATACTTCATAATTTTTTTGGGCACTTTGCTAGAGCTTAAAATTGACAAGAATCGAATTATTTTTAATATGGCTGGTCTATCAATGCTCTTGCGCCTGATTGATTGAATAGGCGATAAAATATACTAGTTTGGCTACATGATTAATGTAGAACATTGATATAATTAATTTATTAAGTGCTCTCCTTATTAAGAATTAGAAGTGTAAGATCATACTCGGCCATTTCAAAGGGAATCCTAATGCAATTTTCTTGTAAAGTTAAGCTAATTACTGAATCAATTATAATTTCACGTAGTCATCAAATTTGTGACGCTTAGAAATGTAATGGGCTTTTATTATCTGGCGTTTATTTCTTAAATGGGCTTTTGCAATGGCTAGCTTGAGTCGCAATGCTCACCTCTCTGTACAATCTTCATTTTTTGATGAATCGAAAAATGGTCGAGAATTTTTTATTTATCTTGTTTTTTTTGTTATATTTTATTTTTTACGAATAATTATTAATTTAGATATTTTCCTCCCATATTGTATCAGTTAGATGAATGCCATGAATTCTTCATTAAAGTTATTAGAATTTTTTTAAAAAAATTAATAGGGTCTTAGGTTGCAAAAGAAAATTTTATATAAAATATGAAAAAATATTACAAATTATTTTTATTATAAAATTATATTACTGAATTTATTTTATTATTATAATTATAAATCAAGTTGTACACTTTTGTCGTCCTTATCAAATTGGTCTTATTTTTTATTCAAAATTTTGTCGCAACATTGCAAATGATGAAGCATGAGTTCCTTCACTCTACAAATTTGCATCCACACAAATTACCTTTTTTCTTATTTTTTGTGACTTCGGACATAATGAATGTGAAATTCCAACCATGGTTGCATGAATCAGAATCGAAATCGGAATCGGTTTTCCAAGGAGTCGGAATCGGAATCGGAATCAGTCTGAATCGGCCATGAATCGGTTCAGTTGAATCGGCCTGAATCGGTCCAAATCGGTCATATACAAAAATTTGCCAACTCATAACAGAAATACCTGAAATACATAATTATATAATTTCTCAACATAAATATACAAATTCAAGTATTTATACAACAATCATAAAGGTATGTAATTATGACAATACAACGGTAGAGTCATACCTGAAAGAACAAATAAGAACATACCTGAAAGAACATACTCTTTATGTAATTCAAATAAGAGCAAACCTGAAGAACATACTCTTTATGTAATGAACACAATTTCATATAATTACATACCTAAAAGAGCATCACAATTTATCATCAGAATACCACAATGTCATAAGTATATACACAATGTTCATATATCATCATCTGTGTTCTATCAAATAATAACAACAAGACATTAATACAAGTCCAAAAAATGAATGTTCAACACAATTTTACGTAGTGCTTAATACTAAATCATCTAATTCATCATCTGAATCATCTTCGGAGTCCGAATCATTATCACCAATCGGAATAGTAGAACTATCATCTGCATTAACACGAGACCCCTGCGTAAAAGGAGGCATAGAACTCCCACTCATATGAAGTCCCTCAGGTTCAGGAGGCAAAGACAAATTATGTTGGGAGTCAATATGTACATCAATATCAACATTTTGTCCACTAGGAAGAGGAGGCAAAGAAAAACCATCAGACGTAGTAGAACACGATCCAATTGCAGTTTTCAATGTGTTGCCACTTTCATTTGCTACAAAGGCCTCTTCATCTGCACCATCATTGTTGCCAACATTGGTACCAAAGAAATCATCCTGCATAAAAAAGTCATACCCTATTCATTTCAATTCAAAAAATTCATACACAAAATCATGAATGTGATGTAAGCTTTATTTAAACATACCGATGGTGATGGGTTGTCCCGTTCTCCAACCCACTCATCTAACGAGTCTTCTAAACTCAAATGTTCACTAACTGCATCATATTTATGCCTCCACCTCAACTCGTTTTCTTTGACCCGCATGTTGTAATGAACATATACAAGATCATTTACTCTCTTCCTTGCAAGTCGATTTCTTTTTGGTATGTACTTGGTCAAAAGTGCTCCAATTACGTTCACAACCCGATGATGATGAAGTTTGACTAAGTATTCTAATAGCTATTTTTTGTAGTTCAGGGCAGCTTATACCATGTTGTTCCCACCATGATGCTACATTTGATAAATTAATTTACTTATAAGCTTGCAATAAATATGAAATCTGGAGAAAGGTGGATTTTACATGTTGTTCCCACCATCATATTTATGCCTCCAACTTTACACGAATCGGTCGGAGGCCCGGTCGGCGGCGAGTCTTGCGGCCACTATACTGTCAACCAGCCACACGTCGGACGCCGGGTTGCGAGGGCGGTGGCGATATCGGCAACCCGGCCAGAGGAACAGTCGGCGGCTCGGAGTTGGCAGCGATTCGTACGTCACAGCGCTGATTCGGTCCGGCCACATGTCGGGGGCGACCTTGCGAGGTCGGCGGCGAGGTCAGCAGCGAACCCAGAGTAGGGGACGCACGGCGGAGGGCGGAGGGCGGACGAGCGGCGGCGGTTTTAAAATCAAAATTACCATTTTACCCATGCTTAAATAATTTAATAAATATCATTACCTAGGGTATTTTAGTAATTTGCCAAAAAAACCGATTCACCCCGATTCCGAATCGGAGTCAACTCGGCCGGAATCGGGGTGAATCGGGCGAGTTCGGTTCTGATTCGGGGCCGACCGATTCGGCCCTGCCGATCCGATTCGAATTGGCCGATT